>JAWQUT010000680.1:264307-286241 GCA_033807755.1 Ellobium chinense
TTTATAGAAATCTCTGCATTTGTTGAGACATGCCTGCTACTGTGTGCGCTTTTTTTCAAAATTAAATCGTTTAAAAATATACAAGCATCATTGAGGAATAGAATTGTGTAGAACATGTGTATTCGAAATGTTAAATAATTCATTCATTCGGGGGGTGGGGGGTGGGGCAAATTGCTTCGGTCAAATAACATGTGAGCTATTCCATGTCAAGTGGTCCAAAAGTTTAGAAATTTGTCACCCACGTGACAAATTGATTGTAAATGTTGTCAAACTCACGACAAAATAAAGGGGTATGGGGACAAGCAAAGGGTCATGTGACATATTAGCACGTCTGGTAATTGTTGGCATTACGTCATCAATATGGCCCTCAAGCAGTAAAATAATTTTAAACTCATTTTTTTTAGCCTTGAAAACATACTGCTAGGCACCACGATGCCTTATGGATTTTGGTTCCAAGTCGCAGCAATCTTAACGCCATTTGGATTTTGCAAAAGGCAAGCAAACTTCATACCGATACAAAGAACTTGTAAAAAATGCTAAGAAACGATTGTTAACAAATATCAAAAGGTCTCCTAAAAATATAGGGTCCTGTCACTGGACTATAACGCAGTGCTTGAAAATGTCCTAGTACTGCCTTCAGCACATTAAATTATTTTCTCGTTCAGCGACCACATATGTATCATACTGCAAGTGCTTAGCATCACACATACATAATATTTAAAAAAAAGCTGCACTTTTTCATATCTTTATTTGCCGGGGGGAAGGGGGGAAGGGCTCAGATTATTCGTGAATTCTATGCACTCCAGTTATGAGTTATTGTGTCTGATTTAGTTGTTGTACTATGTGAAGATTTTTAACTTGTAAGAAAACATTCAAGTGAATTTAATTAAGTGCAAAAGAAGGGGTGGGGGGGGTCTCAAAAAGCACAGTAAAGAAAATCATTGCAATAATGATAGCAATATAGTAATAATAATAATAAAAGTTATATAGCTATAATAATGAATATGATAAATATGAATAAATGAAAGACATGAATGGATGAAGTGTGCGTATGGCTGCACTTATACTGTTCTGGGCCGCGGTCATTTTTGGCCAGTTGGGCATTGACTAGCAAAATGCCCCGTCCTTGACCTACGCTTGATTAGGATCTTTTCAGTTCCCAGTGGAGCATACACAGCGCCTATGACATTTGTAGGCGTCAATCACTAGCACCTGGGGTTTTAATGTATTGGGACTGTATGGATCGATGATAAACAAAAGCTTTCGCAGTGAGAACCAAACATCAGTAAAATCACATTCATTCATTAAACATGTACATGTCCCGCAGTCAATCAAAAAGAGGCTTCAGTCGCATGTCGGATAAATGAAGTAATTGGTGTGATATAAAAGCTTACTGCCTGCACATTTATTTGGTCAAACGGGTTTTGCCCTGGAGCTTCTCTATTCCAAGATGTACAAATCAGAAGTGGCAAGAGGTCATCTCCATGCTAAGGCAAAAATATTGAGAAAATCACAATTGAAAGAATGAGCTTGCATTAATTAAATACTCTAAGGTGTCTCACAAAAAATTCAGATTAGTCTCACAACTGCCTAGCAGTTGCCCATAATTTGTTTTTTCAACAGACTTAATTTAACTTTCGATTTCCATGACAAATATTCGATATAAGCTGCCCCAGTCACCTGACAACTTAATTCTTGGTCTGGTGACTTAGACCAGATTTGGCTGAAAAACATGCATCTTTTTTTTCCCCCCAGACCACAGGCCTGCGTATTCCATTTCAAATTATAGTCCGTCCAACAATATACGGTTTCCGTTTTTTGTTGGTTTTTTTTTTTAATATCTCCTGTTTGCTTTGATCAAACTTGGTCAAATTTTGCATAGCCTCCTCTTTTATTTCTTAACTAGAATTTTTTTTTTTTGACATTGACAGAATTTGAAATAAAAAAGTTTTCTTCATAAGGTTATATAAACTCGGCAGAAACGAATAGGTGAAAATGAGATTGCTTCCAGCTTCGCGGAATATGACGTGCTGACATTAAGCTTTCGTTGACGCAAACATTCTTTTTGTGGATAAATGCTGTGCCTGTTTCAAACGGGGTGTTGAACTTTATACATTTTAACAACGGAAGTATTCATGTGGTCTAGACCTCTTCAATCTTACTGACATGACTGGTTGTTGTATTATTCGGTCATCCGGTGATGTGAACTTCAGAATTTGTTAAAAGTTTAAATCTGTTTTGGAGAGGGCAACATCACTCCTCAACTGGGCCCAGATAAGTTCTACAGGATTAAGGTCAGACTGATAAGGAGGAAGCCTATATATAGACCTTATGGCCACCCTTTTCTATGACGCAATCCGTTTCATAGAACACGCATAACTGTAATATGAATCTATTTGCTAACGCATGCAGTTCAGCTTTCCTAAATCGCTCGAACAAGATATGGAATATTCCTAAAACCAGTTTTGGCACCAGCTTTTATGCTGAATGATGTTGAGACCTTGATGTTGAAGTGTTTCTCAGAGTGGTGGGAATCATCGTCCATGATGACAGTTGAATTTTGAGATGGGGTAACGGACTGGGTATTAAGTAATCAACGAATATTTCAGTTTTCATTTCATGGATGTCCTGGCCGCTACCATGACATGATGTGACTTCAGTGACGTCCATAAATGCCATGCTTTTACCGCGAATGTGGAGATCAATGGTTCTTTATCCGGTGCGAAGTCGCTTTTTTTGGCGGAACTTGCGTCTTATGGTGTTCACTATTTTCCACCCTTCTTCCAGTTTGTTATCTCCGCAAAGGAGCAGTGGAACTAACAATTTTGGCACGCCAATTTCCAGCGGATTCTACAGAAATCAACATTAAAATAAGACGTCATGATCAAGAAACAAGGACATCAGTAGTTAGAACGTCCGCTTTTGCGACACATGTCATGAGAATAGATGGCATTGGAAGGAATCTCCTGTCTGCCTTAACTTCTGAACACGCTGTGCTTGCTCTTCTGATTGGTTAGAAATCTGTTAAAACCTATGCAGTATAACACCTCACTTGAAACATACATTCCATTTATCCACAACAAGCGTATTGCGTATACAAAAGCTTTGTGTTTGTATGTCACATCCCATAAAGCTGTAACTAAGTTAATAATTATTCATCATTTCGTGTGTGCCGAATATTTTTATATAACTTTTTGAAGCAAACTTCTTCTTATTTCAAACTCTATCACTGTCAAAAAACAGTTTCTAGTTAAGGCAAAGTGAAAGAGAAGGCTGTGCAAAATTTGACCAAGACTGATCAAAGCAACCCAGAGATGTTAAAAAAAAAAAAAACATTTAAAGTTGGAGGGACTATACTACGAATTAATCATTAAAGAGACTCGGCCCTTCGTTTGCAGGACGCGCTGTTCACGGGACATTTCTATTCTTCTCACGCCATTCCAATAGGATCACACCAACCGAATCTGAGTGATCCGTTTTGTTCATCGTTAGTATGTGACAAGAGTAAATTAATACCTCGACATTTTGTTTTCCCAGTTACTCCAGTGAGGCCGTGCAAATAGCTAAACTCAACTTTATACGCCAAAACCAAGTACTACAGTTTGGCGCATGAAAACATACCTTATAAATATGAATGTTAGTCAATCAGTGCGACTACGCTGACGTTAATAATGAAGGGGATGGATTACCCTTCTGTTGTGGATTATAGTATGTTATTGTGGTGCGCACTGCCCTTGTCTAAATGAGTGCCTTTTACATGAAAATTTCGCGCCAAAGTGCATCTTTTTCTAAGATTTGTTTCAAAATACAGTTGTTACTTAACCACCAGATTAAATTACGTGTTTAAGACACATTAATGCACATAGTGACAGAGGGATTTTATTTTTTTTTACGTTTAATTCTCATTATATCTTTGAGAAACACTCATTTCTCTTGATCCACGTAACGTATTCTTGAGACAGATATCAAAAGTCCTTCTGTCATTATAAGCATATTAATGTGTCACCGATACAAGTATGAAATCTTGTGGTGAAAGAAAATAGTTGATTTTTGAGATAAAGCGTTTTCTTAGATCAACACCCACAGTAGGGAAAAAGGCACTATTTAGCACTTTGGTGCGCAAGTTTGCACACAAAATGTACTAAATTAGAAAAGGATAGTGCGCACCACAGTAATGCAGTAGAACCTACAATAGAAGGTTAGACTAGCCTCTTAAGTCTTCGTGTGCATCTAATTTCCGACGAGTCAAGAGATAATCCTAACCCTTGTGGCCCACAGATTAACAATCCAGCAGCAAAGATATACTGATCATGATTGTTTCCATTTTGTATCCCTGACTTCTGGCGAGTATTCTGCCCACTTCAAGAGACACCAGACATGGCTTTGAAATTTCTGCGAATACGATCCTGGATCCTTCTGTTCATAATTTATAGTGAGTAAAAGGCTAAGAAGTATATCTAGACTACATCATTAAGGGGAAGCACTAACCTATTCCAGGACCTGTAATGCTCATAATATGAAATGCAGCTTATCTCTATCAGTTCGTTAAATTTCTGTGCAAAATTGCACACCACAGTGCTGAAAGGATAATTGGAAAGTTATAATGTCTTGAGTTTCGTTTCTTATAATAATAATATATTCATATTTTTTTTTTATTTAGTGTATTATGTAGTTATGTTGTTTTGTCTATTTATTTATTTGCCCCATGTTTGGTTATCCATATATTTCTATGTTTGTAACCTGAGAACAAATAAAGAGAAAATTTAACTGAAATTTAAATCTCCTTCAAGGATGATGGTCTTAGGACAATTGTCATCTGCGATGACATCGCTTATTTAAAACCAGATTTCACTCATGTCTCTTAGATATCTTTATGCGTGATCCGATGGTTTTGTGTTTCTCTCAGATTTTCTGTCTTGGTGCGCAAATATGGGGAACTAGCAACACACTTTGACGTAAATTGAAGTAACTTTATATCTAGACATGCGTGAAGGTACTTAAGAGACACAGATGGAATACTGTGTCAAACAACTGGTGCTGTCGCAGATGACAACTGTCTTGAATACGTCACCCCTTCAGGGAGAAAAAAAAACACCTCTCAGAACTTTGATGTTTAATTTTGCAAACCAATTCAATGCACACCATATTATATGTATTACAACCTATGGAAGAGGGTGGTGCCTCCTCTTCATTGTGATATAATCAGTAAGTGCTATAATATTTGTGGGCCTTTGGGCTGCTTTCAACAACAGGTTTATTCGTTATTTTCTCATGACTGTTTAGTGTTAATTTTCTTTCTTCAACTTCTTCCTTCTTGGTCTCTTCAATCCCTTCTTTCCTTTCTTTTCTTTGTATTTCTTCCATGAGTCCACTCGGTTCCAGTTTTCATTTGAATTATCACTGCTAAATACTGGACCATTTTGGTGTGCAGTTCTGATGAAGCTGTGTTTTGATTTGACGAGGAAGATTGTACGCAAAGAATATACTGGTTTTTAGGCGATAAAAGTATGCAAACTACAAAAGAATCGTGTGAACTCCCCATGGTTAACAGTCTATTGACGAAATCTTATCATCTCCAATATTCATAAGTATTTTGAGTAAAATAGATGTATTTAACATTGCAGTTAATGTTTTTGTACGTTCATCTGTTCACCATTTTATTAGACACAGATATAGCCTAAAGTCTGACATTTTTTGTATGGCTGATACCTGATTTGCCATTACAATAATATGCAGTAGATAACGACGACGACAACGACGATGATGATGACGAAGATGATGACATTGATAAATTTTATATGACTCAGATCTGACACATACCAATATATGAAAACTGTTTGGTAATACTACAAACTGAGCAATTTAGGTACTGTTGGTATGCCACCTATGGAAAACAAAAACAAAAACAACAAATGTCTTACACTTTCTTTTGGACATTTTTGCCTTGGCTATAACAAGAGTACAGCATCTAGACTTGCCAAGATCAATGAAATTTACAACATTATTGAGCATATCTGTCTAATCATATGTGTTGGGTTTTTTTTTTAGTTTTCTTTTTATCCTAGTTTCCATTACTTCTCTAAGTGTTTGAATTAATTTCAGTAAACTTTTTTTTTTTTTTTTTGGGGGGGGAGACCCAGGACTTAATAGACCAACAAGAGTAGTTAAGACCATCATGATGGTGATAAATTTACTTCCGCATCCACAGTCACACGAGATCTCGGTCTAGGGAGAGTTGCCGGTTCCCTTCTCGATGGTTGCCGCCAACGGACAGTTGATCTTTTGCTTATCGCTGATGGATATCTTCCATCTGAGGAACAGACCGAACAGATGAACTTTTTGACGGAAATTCTGGATCTGTTTTCAACACCAGGAGAATCTGAGCTCACAAAACTGAGAGTAGCGTTAGCCTCCATGACGTCATCCGGCCCCGTTGAACATTTCTCATTCCCAGACCACCACAAGATACACGAAGCGAAACAGGCCATAATGAATGCGTCGGTAGTCAACATCACAGCTGAAACTCAGACATTTTCTTCTTCCTTGCCTCCAAACCCAGCTAACAGTTCTCCATTTCATGCGTTCTCGGAAAGTCAGGGAGGTAGAAGAGACAATGACCGCGTCGTGGTCTTAGTCATATCGACCGATGCTTTGAAAGCTGAGCAAGAAAGAGTTACTAGAGATGCCGCTGGCTTACCAACTGATGATAATGGATACGATGCCCTCAACATACAGGTTTGTAAGAATGAATACAATGCCACAATTTTGCTGGCTGTCATTGGAGATATAGATACTATCGACTACCCGTATCCGGCTACCCTGACATGTGTCATGAGGCTCTCTCAAGCTGCAGAACAAGAGTTTGATACCCTGGGGATCTCTGTGGCAAAGGAACTATGCAATGAATATGGAATGTTCCACGATGAGGGTTTCAATCTTGGTTCGTGGTATTACGTCCCTCAATCATTAGTCCCGTTTATAACCTGGTACCAAGCCGAAGAACTATGCACAACCACTGGAGGAGAACTTGCTAGTGTGGAAACCCAGGAAGAACTCGATTTTCTCAGTTCTAGCCTTAAACTACTTTTTACGAGAGCAAATTTATGGCATACAGAATTTGACAATGGAGTACCAGTAGATGTAGTACATGTGGCCATTGGTCTCATAAGGGACACCGAGACTGTAGCAGCTCGTTTTCAGTGGCGTAATGGTCTCCCCCTAGTTCTATCACATTGGCAACCAGATTTTCCTGACGCAGGGACCAACTGTGGAAAATGGGTTAGTACTGTGTTTGTATCGTCGGGATGTTGGAATTTTCACTCTGTGCGCGCCGCCATTACTCGTGCTGCGTGACGTCAAAAAGTGAGATATGCTAGCAGATGATTAGTCCAGATGGTTTGCGCTTGCGTCCGCGCCAATCATCTGCTAACTTTTCTCGTTTTATGGCGTCACATAGCACTACGTGGTTTAAAGCTTTGACAAAACCTGGGATTTCTTTTTTTAACTGTGAAGCAAATATCTACACTTATCTTTTTAATTATTATGCAATAAATACTCACAGTACTTTTTAATCACCGATTAATGGCGAGTGTCAGAGGTCAGTATTACTACAATTCCAAAAAGATTTTCGTGTAGACAAAAGGAGAGGATTCTGTCGGAATTTTGCCATGATCTCGTATCCAAGTTGTCAAACGGCGGTATACTTATGCAAAAATGCCTCCATAGATTGATAAGTTATTTAGTGTCTACATTATAGGAAATGTGCGAATGAAGGTGAAGATAGGGGTGGAGGTGGGAGTAGAAAAGTGTCAGTATTCATGAGGATGATTTGCCCGGAAGGGGNGGGGGGGGGGGGTTACATGTGGATAAACGAATAAAATCTCGTTCAGTAGCCTAACATGTTCCTAGTGTAGTGCAGAAATGGATTAAATAAAACATCGAACATTTTTAAAATAATGGTACCATAGTCTCTATCAGTCAAGACCCGTTAAATATATTAAAATGTGACAATAACTTAAAAATACAAATATATTAACAGAAACATATCAAGAATAGAAATAGAAATGAGAATTGTTGGCCATGATAATACTGATTTTTTTTTTAAAACTGAAGAGTTAGACGATAGATCCACTTTTTGATACATTGACTCAAGAGTTGGTCAGCCGTTCGAAGTACTCAGTCGTCATAGCTGGAACCACTACAAAACAATACCATTCTTTGATATCTATGAGTTTATATTATAGGCCTATGAAAGAGTCTTATTATAAGCCTTTACACTGACCACAATGAGAGAGAGAGTGGAAGAGAGAGAAAAGAGAGGAAATTTTGCACAGTGTTTAATTAAAATAGACTACATCTTTAATTCAATACAATGATTTTTTTTTGGTTTTTTTTTGGAATTATATTCTATATGTTGGGAGAAGATGAAAAGTTTGTTCAGGACTCAGAATCCTTTTTCTGCTTGACGTAGTCAAGTAATTTGACATCAGTAATGCTTTCCTAAGATCACCCTCCATAGCAATAAAAACTGCACTCTTCAGCACTTTGGTGTGCAGTTTTGCATATAAATATTTATTGAATTGGAAAAGGACAGTGCGCAGCACAGTAGTGCACTGTACTCTTTTGCCTTAAATATGTGGAAAAATGTATTCTCACGAGATGAATTATGATGTTTTGCATCTTTACCCCTTATTTCATGACTTTAAAAAAGTATTACCATGGTATCGATATCGCTTAAGCAAGATTGTAATCCCTTTTAATGTCTCATATGGAGTTTATCCATACCTACTTCTTTGTAAGAAATGGCACACTGATCTCAGGAGATATTGCATCTGAAGAAAAATGCATCATTATACTATCACTCATAGTGTTATTGTGTGCCGTTATTGGATTGTTACGTTGTTTTCTCTCTGTGTCTTTTTTTTTCCAAAGGAATTTAGATGGAACGATTCTGAAGATGATGTCGACTGGTTTATAAATGGAGGATGCGTGACTTATTGGAATCAAGTAGCCTTATGTGAAGTTATCCTCAAACAGTATCAAACCGAAAGAAAGAATTTGATCACAATTCCACCAGCTAAAACATATACCTTTACTGATGCCTTAAATCGCGGAGAATTCGCTGTGCTAGATGATGCAATCGTTTCAATGGCAGCCAGCGTTCAGGATTTTCACTTTGCACGCTCTATTTTAAACCCAAATGCAGCATTTCCAGTGTTTAATTGTGAACCTGATATCGAGCCTGGCTCATTCATTCCCTATTCCTATGTGTGTGACAGCAAACCAAACTGTGAGAATCTGCGTGATGAAAGGATATGCTTGTATCGAGAATGTGATGTAACTACCGAGTTTACATGCCATTCCGGTCAATGCATTCCGGAAGAATCTCGTTGTGACCTCGTCAAGGATTGTCTCGACGGAAGTGACGAGCAGAGCTGTAGAGAGTGCAAACATTCCACTTGCACAGATGGGACTTGTTTGCCCTCAGTCTATGTCAATGACGGAGAAAAAGACTGCGGATGTTGTGATTGGGACTCAAACCCAGACTTTTATTTGTGTGACTTTCACTGTATCAACATGGGTAATCTTAGATGCCTACGTCAATATGCACTGGGTGATGGCTACAATGACTGTCTTGGTCCCGAAGGCCCTGTGGATGAAATACTGGGAAAACTACAGAAAAGTACGTTCTGTTCGACTCATAGAATTTCGAGATGGTCTCCATTGTGTGTGTATGTTAAAGATCAGTTCGGCGGCGTGTTAGGCTGCAGAGACATGTCCCATCTACGCAATTGCCAGAACTTCACATGTCCTGAAGGTTATGTAAAATGCCCAGAGTCGTACTGCATTCCCATGTACTATGTTCTTGACGGTAAAATGGACTGTCCATTGGGAGAGGATGAGAAGAAAGTGGAGCCTACCGGCTGTAACGGAAATTTTGCCTGCTGGGGTAGTGAAATTTGCCTTCACCCTGACCAAGTTTGTGACGGGGGTCCTCAATGTCCATTGGGTGACGATGAGCTTGACTGTAGAGTGGCATGTGCGTATGGCTTTCGCTGTATAGGTGGAACGGTAACTGTAACCGATGACTTTGACAGGTCTAAACCCCTTTCTAGTTTATCCTTCATTAGTCCTCTCACGCGTTACCTAGATCTATCAGGAGTGGACTTATCCTCAAACTATACATATGAAAATCGTGGACAGTTTTATCATTTGACAGAACTGCGCTTGTCAGCTTCCAAACTTCGGGACGCTTTTGGAGAGTTCGCAGCAGATCTTCATCGTTTGAGGACTGTGTATTTGGTAGACTTGAGCTACAATCTCATCACGGAAATCACACAGCACAGCATGTTCTCACACATGGCCAATCTTCGCCATCTAGATCTCTCGCATAACAAACTGCTAACAATGCTGCCTCCGAATGGGTTTCAACAGTTCTTAGAAGCATCTAGTCTTCAGTACCTTGATCTGTCAGATACAGCCATCACTCATCTAAACCAAGCGTTCCTGCAGGAACTGACAAATTTAAACACATTGAATCTCACTTTGACAAACATTGAACGAATTACTAAAAACAACTTCCCTGAAAACTTTGCTCTCACAACACTTGATCTTCGACAGATGCCTATCGTGGAAATCCACCCAGACTCTCTGAAAGAGCTGACTATATATTCGCATTTGTACACGGACAGTTACAAGCTATGCTGTCCTCAGATCAGAGGTCCGTACATTCCCGAACATACATGTCATGCGCCACAGGAGGCAGTATCCTCCTGTTTTGACCTCGTAGGAGACAAGACACAGCGAGTACTTCTGTGGTTGGTCGGGACTCTTGCCTTGCTGGGCAATGTTGTGGTTATTGTCTACAGGGTTGTCTTTGATAAAGATGTTCTTAAAAAAGCTTACGGGCTGTTCGTTACAAACTTAAGCTTAGCAGATCTCCTGATGGGTATCTACTTAATTATCATTGCCGGGACAGATATTCGCTACAGGGATAACTACGTTCTGCATGAGACGAACTGGAGACACAGTACGCTGTGTCAGATTTCGGGATTTTTGTCCACACTCTCAAGTGAAACGTCAGCTTTCTTCATCTTTCTCGTTACAGTGGACAGATTCTTGGTTTTGAAGTTTCCCTATGGTCAATACAGGTTTTCCAAGGTTGGTAAAATTGTCAGCTGTGCAGTCGCATGGTGTGGAGGCTTCCTGTTGGCCTTGATTCCAACGTTACCGGCGTTCTCAGACTGGACATTATACTCCTCTAATGGAATGTGTCTGGGTCTACCACTGACCACAGAACGCCTGAGGGGATGGAGATATTCCGTTGCAGTTTTCATTGTTCTTAATTTCATCCTGTTCTTGCTCATCGCCTGTGGTCAATACCTTATCTACAGGGCCGTGTCAGAAAACAGGATGACGGGAGAAGCCGTGGCAAAGCACAGTGCCAGACGGGCTCAGGATATTTTGATTGCCAAGCAGCTCTCTCTGGTGGCGTTGTCAGATTTCTTTTGTTGGTTTCCAATAGGGTTCATGGGCTTGCTGGCTCTCAGTGGTCATGAGATTTCAAAAGACGCCTACACCTGGTCGGCAGTGCTGGTCCTACCAGTCAACTCTGCTCTAAATCCAGTCCTGTACACTGTGCCAGTTTTAATGGCTAAGTGGGAGAAATTTAAGACTGGGCATTTCACATCCACTACTAGCACCACTACTGTCACTGGAAAGAAATAACTTTTCACAAGTGACTTCTATTCCCTTTACATATCTTTTCAGCTACATTTGAATTAGTGTTGGAGTATTTTCTATTGATGTACTGTTGAAATCATTGTCACTTTGTAGAGCTTCTTTGATATTTCATATTTTATATGTTGAGATCTATATGGGTCCCTCCTCTTAGACCTTTGTGTGGCTGATATGTGTCCTTATGCTCTTTCTGTGTGTTTCAGTGTATTACAAATTGTTATAAGTACTTCTGTGGTTGGTTGAGACACTTCCCCTGCTGGGCAATGTTGTGGTTATCGTCTACAGGGTTGTCTTTGATAAAGTTGTTCTTAAAAAAGCTTACGGACTGTTCGTTACAAACTTAAGCTTAGCAGATCTCCTGATGGGTATCTACTCAATTATCATTGCCGGGACAGATATTCGCTACAGGGGTAACTACGTCTTGCATGAGAAGAACTGGAGACACAGTGCACTGTGTCAGATTTCGGGATTTTTGTCTACACTCTAGAGTGAATCGTCAGCTTTATTCATCTTTCTGGTTACAGTGGACAGACACTTGGTTTTGAAGTTTCCCTATGGTCAATACAGGTTTTCCAAGGTTGGTAAAATTGTCAGCTGTGCAGTCGCATGGTGTGGAGGTTTCCTGTTGGCCTTGATTCCAACGTTACCGACGTTCTCAGACTGGACATTATACTCCTCTAATGGAATGTGTCTGGGTCTACCACTGACCACAGAACGCCTGAGGGGATGGAGATATTCGGTTGCAGTTTTCATTGTTCTTAATTTCACTCTGTTCTTGCTCATCGCCTGTGGTCAATACCTTATCTACAGGGCTGTGTCAGAAAACAGGATGACGGGCACAGCCGTGGCAAAGCACAATGCCAGACGGGCTCAGGATATTATGATTGCCAAGCAGCTCTCTCTAGTGGCGTTGTCAGATTCCTTTTCTTGGTTTTCAATAGGGTTCATAGGCTTGCTGGCCCATGGTCATGAGATTTCAAAACACGCCTACACCTGCTCAGCAGTGCTGGTCCTACCTGTCAACTCTGCTCTAAATCCAGTCCTGCACACTGTGCCAGTTTTAATGGATAGGTGGGAGAAATTCAAGGCTGAGAGTTTTACATCCACTACTGTCACTAGAGGTAAATAACATTTCATAAGTAGCTTCTATTCCCTTCACACATCTTTTCAGTTACATTTTAATTAGTGTTGGAGTATTTTCTATTGATGTACTATTGAAATCATTGTCACTTTGTAGAGTTTCTTTGATATTTCATGTTTTATGTGTTGAGAGCTAGATGGGTCCCTCCTTTTAGACCTTTGTATGGCTGATATGTGTCCTTATGATCTTTCTGTGTGTTTGAGTGTATTACCAATTGTTATAAGTCTTCTCCTTACTCCGTGTTTATCGACATCGTGCTCCAACACTCAAGTATCACCGCTGAGTGGCTGCTCAATAAGAAGAAAAAGGAAGGAGAGGAGGAAGAAGAAGAAGAAAAAGAAGAAGAAGACGAAAGAAGAAAAAGAAAAGGAAGAAGAAAAGAAAGAAGAGAAAGAAGAAGAAAAGGAACTAAAAGAAGAAGAAAAAGAAGAAAAATAAGAAGAGGAAGAAAAAGTAAAAGAAGAAGAAGAGGAAGAAGAAGAAGAACATGCTATTTAAAAGTACTTGGACTGTTCTGATACAAACATTTTGATTTACTCTTAGTGTTTCCTTCCTTTAGCATATGGATGTAGGCCCACTAAAAGTTGGCGCAAAAATTCCGACGATGCTGCCATGACTAGACGCGCCCCTGGAAGCCTTTATGTATCCACATATCGAGCAACATCTGCAATTCAATTTATACCTCCTCTGTTATCTCAGATCTCCTTCCCTTCTGCTGGATTTTCAGTTTTTTATCTTTTGGAGGCAAAAGAAACTGCATGGAGCGTCTACAGATTAGATGGTCAGTGCTGACTTTCACTGTGAGATTTTCAGGCGATTGAAGGTGGCAGCGATCAGCAAAGATAGTCCATCCTCGACTGTCTGTTGCACCATGACGCAGTTTGTGGCCAGTCAAATTGAAGCTTATATCACTTGACTAGGAACTAAGAAATCAGGCTCTGAAGGTAAATGGGGTCACCCAATATCGAATGTTTGTTGTTGTTGCAGGAATTGAGAGTAAAATCAATTTCTGTGTTTAATACAAAGAGACAAATAACTTCTCTCTCTCTCTCTCTCACACACACACACACACACACACACACACCCACACACACACACACACACACACACACACACACACACACACACACTCACACACAACTCATACACTAACACACACACATATTATTATAGAGAATGACACAGACTTTGCATATTTGTCTTTATCTTTTTCTGTCCATCTATCTGTCTGTCTTTTTACCTGTCAGTTCAATTCAATTCAATTCTGACAATCTCTGCCCCTCGCTTGTTCTGTGTCTTCGCCTGTCTGACGTGTGTCTGTCTATCTTTTTCTCTGTCTCTCTGTCATGCGTACACAAGCAAGCACGTATGCAATCATTTTCCATCTTCTCCCTCTCTCTTTCTCTCTCTATCTCTCTCTCTCTCCCCCATTCATTCACTCTCAGAGCATATTTGAATTTCCAATTACCAAGACAATATTTAAAGCCACTTAGTTAAACTTTGTATTTTCTTCCATCTTTTAATAAAGTTTTACATTTCGGTGTATTCATATTTCAGAAAGCGGTCTTTGTGTCATTTCTTTTCCAAAATTTCACGTTTTCCTTTATCATTATGTCATAGCAATCTATTGACGATTTCTGTATTTGGTTCACATGCTCTAATTTGGACCTCACAATCGATACTTCAGTGAGTAGCAGCATGTGACGTCATGGAGGAACGATAACAAGAATTAGAACAAGAACAAGAGAGAGAACTGAACAGTCCCCACCCACTCTCAAGCACATACAAAAACAATTCACAACACGTATACTCATATAGATATACACATATGTATAGAGATAGATAGATAGATAGATAGATAGATATACATAAAGGACGCTATTACCCTTTGCCATTGCAGTATGTCAAGCACAAACATTTCCCGTGCGTAAAAACTAAATGCTGAAAAGAAGGTGCAGAACCTCATCTTTTATCTGCTCACGCTGTTGCTGTTTTTTTTCGGTTGTTTTTATTTTGTCCGTGGGATGGGATTGGGGAGAGGGCAGTGTGCCTCCAGCATAGAGCATTCTGCAGTTCAGGGTCGCAAGCCTGTTTACGAATAACAATAACACAGAGTGGTGTGAACGGGCAACGACTGGGTACATTAATACTGCATGCACTACTAAATGACACTGAACATTATTTTGTATTTCCCCCCCCAGGTTTGCCGCTGGTCAGCCTCCAGATAGCCAATGAATCTTTTAAGTTAGTTAATGATAGTGATGTTTAAAAAAAAGATAAATGTTGTTCTTACGCACTCTTAAACGTCCAGCGATAGCAATCGCCATGAACAGGCAGATAAAGCGAGCCACCCCACAGTTAAAATGGGAATTAAAATGAAGGTGAGTTGAAGGTCAGGAGAAGGCCCAGTGTAGGGCGTAGCAGTGTCGGCCGCTAGTAGGTAGTGCTGGGCAAGAACCGATGCTGGGTATTCGACATCGATTTTATTTTTGGCATCGATATGCGTGAGTACTTGTTACAAAGAGTAATTTAATGATGGATTTTTAAAAAAGAAACAATTATGTCTTTTATTTACCCCGTGGGAAAATTGGTGTATATTTACACAATGCCATACAATGTTGGTACATCTCATTCATAATGCAAATGCATAGAACAGTACACATCATGAATGTAAATGTATAATATTGCAAATGAAACAATTAATAAACTCATTGCTGGTCACCTGCAGTACAGCGCCGTGGTCCTCTCAACTCTAAATCCAAGTACTCATTAAAATGTACATCTGTGTCGAGTGGGGAAATATTCAGTGACACTTCAGGTTACAGAAGCCTCATCCGATCTCCCTCTCTGAGCAAATAAACTGTTTTCTTTACTGTCATTTACAAGAAATTCCACAATCTCAAAGCCTTCTGTAAGAGTGTACAAAATTCATTGAGCTTTTTAAAAATGATGTTTAAAATATAGGTTTTTTCATTTCGTTTTCGAGCTATAAACCGATCCGTCGAAAGGTGTAAACAAGCTAACTAGTTTCCTTAATGATAATGACAAGTGCTCCGCACAGAAGGCCACACCGAAACCGAAGTGAATGGCCCAAACTTCAGGTTTAGTTTACACGATCAGGAGAGAAAGCGAACTAATTCGCAGGTAGGTTTACAAGTCTATGGTCCATTCTCAATACTGTCTTTCCAAGGCATATGATAACATGTTATTTTCATCCAATTAGAAGTATGTAACCTACAGAACGCCGTTAAGCGTTTGGTCCGAGAGTCGAACACACAAACCTTAGACTTGACAGTCTTCACTTTCTGAGTACGGCTCACAAACCGCACGACTATGCTATCACCCATTGAGTGATCTTTATCGCACCCTAACATGTCTAATTATCCATATGAACACGGACTACCTATATCTATATCTATATGTAGTAATAGGCAGACAAAGAATGGGCCCCTGGTCTATGTCCAATGTACAGAGGCGAATAAAAATCTAATTTTGAAATTCCCTCCCCCNCCCCCCCCCCCCAAAAAAAAAACAACAAACAAACAAAAAACACAACAACAGCAACAACAACAACAACCGAGTGATGGGTGACCGTGTGAACAAGCAAGTTGAAACAGACACTAAAGTAAGGTCCATGTTAACATGCGAGGTTTCGATTGTCCTTGTAAGGCCAGAAATAGGAGGAGCCTCTGACCAATGTCCAATGAACAGAGGATAAAAAGTCTTTTTAAAAAACCCGACGGACAGGTTACCTGACGAGCAAGCAGACGAAACAGACTACTAAAACGAGGTCCCAGGTTCAGACGAAGGAACTGGCGTCGTTCTGGTATTTCCTTACTAGAGCCAATCCAACAACCATTCACCAAATTTGAATGGCTTCTAAATTGCACAGCAGAAGAAATGTCAAACTGCTCTCAGGGTTTCTATCTGTCTCGGCCATTGTCCTGATCCCCTTTTCACCCACGGCCATGTCTGTCTGGAAGTGCTGGGCGTAATCGAGTAAAAGAAATAGATTACCTGTAATTACTGGTGAAATTTTTCAGTAATCGATTGTTTAGCATTACTCGATTCCTGCCTGATTTCTACACACCTAGGCGAATAATTGATAATCTACAAGAAAAGCAAAGTTTCTAGAACATTTATTTGTTCAACTATTTAGTACTCGAGTACATCAAAACGCGTCGAGATATTTGTTGCTCTGTTTCGATACCTGCCCACCGCTATAATTAGGTCATTTACTCAATGTGGGTGGTTATGCTATTGACGTCATAGGTAACCAGAGGTTATCAAAGTGAGTGGTGCGGTATAACCTTACTGGAAATATAGTTCTCTTCATTTTTATCTGTCTTCTTCGTCCATGTCTTTATCTTTCTCCTCTCTTTATTCTCTTCATTTAATTGTCAATTTATGAGCATCGCACAATTCATAATTGTTAGAACACGTGGTATCATCATTATCATCACCTTCATCATCATCTTTCTCATCATCACCATCATTATCATCATCATCATCATTCTCAAAAGATACTCTCATAACTTGTGTATTATTTAATAAATGTTTCAATAGCCTTATTAGATTTCCAAACATAAATGGCACATTTTTCATGCAATATAATACCATTTCAATTTATAGTCTATCCATCCAATCATCCCTTCATCCATCCATCCCTTCATCCATCCATCCATCCCTTCATCCATCCATCCATCCATCCATCCATCCATCCATCCATCCATCCATCCATCCATCCATAACAATCAATCAATCAATCAGTCAGTCAATCAATCGATACGTTAACTCCTATTCAACTGCCTCCACAACTTCAGGGGTCTTCCAAGCTATGAGCGACCAAATCAGACTTTCCCTAGGTATAACCTTCAACGTTTCGCCAGTCGCATAACAAAAGGTTTGTGACACCTATTAGAAGGGCAAATCACTCATAGTGTACAACCCAATTAATCCGCTAATATATAAAATCCCCCTTTTTTGGGGCCCTGCCAGCCAGTGTTAGGGTGTAGAAATGTGTAAAATGACCTGTGATCTAAATAAAGCATCCAATTTTAAAGTTTCAGGTACAATTTGAGCCTTCTAGATAAAAAAATAAAATGTGTAGACCTATGTATTCGCACGCGGTCAAAACCAGCCAAATGAAAATTTGGGGACCAAATCAGAATTTGAGGTGATCTTTTTCAAAAGACATTTGTGAAAAATTTTGGGCGTTGACCCCCCTTTTTCTTCCCGTTAAAAGATCGGGCAAAAGAAGTACTTTAACCTCCATGGAAGAAATTTCCCCAAATCACAGTGGTATATTTAGAATAACGCAAAATGTTAATAGGGCCAAAAGAAGAAAAAACAATAGGTGTCAAAGACCGAAATTCGTCCTTTTCCAGTCCTTTAATGGGTGAGTTGGGTTTTGACTACTCGCATGCTAATGCTTTATTATGTATGTTTTATTCATCATTTTCATTTACTTTTGCAGCTTTTCTTTATGCTTTGTTTTTGTTTTCCATGTTGTTTTTTTGGGCTTATTCTTTATTTTATTTTACTTTCATTCTTATCTGCCAACTGTATTTTATTTGTGTAAGTTTTGCAGTTTTATAGTTGCTTTACTAGCATCGTGTATAAAATCTGGGAGGGAACCTTCAACGTTTCGCCAGTCGCATACCAAACCAAATAAGGGAAATAACTGGATTATCAGCTGGCTTAGCCCAGCAAAGTTATGTCCCTTGTGACGGGTCTCGTGTCTTGATGAAAGCTGTACCTTACCTTGGTTTGTCAAGGACGTCACGAGAAATTCAGAGCATGCACAATGGATATTCGAGCTTCCGGTGCCACCATTTTGAAACATCGTTGCCAGGAGGACGAAGGAGTATGAAGTGTGTGCTTGATTATTATTGGAGACTAGCAACCTGGCATCTAATGCACAACCTCGGATATTGCCAGAATAATATGTCACTGTCAAAAACAATGATCTCCTTAAAGGGACAGGGGTAGTTACTTGCTTTATAATCTAATAAATTTACATCATTTTTCATAAAATTGAAATCGCGTGTAGACTATATTTTCTTTCGCCCGAGAGTTTATCTGAAAACACCACTAAGATGTCAGGATTTTCACCCTGCACGCACCGCCATTTCTCGTGCTGCGTGACGTCGGAAAAAAAAACGAGATAGGCTAGCAGACAAAGGGTCCAGACGGTTTGCGCATGCGTCCGCACTAATCGTCTCCCAGCTTTTCTCACTCTATGACGTCACACAGCACGAGTAATGACAATGTGAACAGGATAAAAATCCCTACATTCAAGCTTTGTTTTCTCAGAAATTATCTGCCTGTGTAATATTTGTGACTACATAATAATATGTGGGTTTTTTAGAGTATGAAGCAACTATCTAAGAAAGCAAATAAGACCTTATCAGCCTTGAACTTTTCACAGCCAACGCTTATGGTAGAAATTATACTGAAATCCAAACATAATGCGCTAGTATTTTCTGAGAAAGTATATGTGATAGACCAAAATTCTTATAACACAGACCTTCCGGGAATTTTGTTTTGTATATGCAAAAACACCTTCTCTGATCTACGCAGACTAAATAATTTAAGCTGCCATAAGAAATTTATTTTGGCCTGTGCTCAAGAAGTTAATTTGCTATTTGGTCTGTGTATGTTATTTAGTAGTACATGTACATTTCATAATAAAGACACTTGAAAAATCCAACAAAATGTACAATTTAGAATTTTATAACGCCATCTGGAATATATTAAATACATACTGCAGATTATAAATGATAAATAGCACTGTACAGCGAGCATTTCTTCAGCAAATAGATCACTTGTATTGTAAAAAAAGTTCTTTTGTATATTTAAGCAGTTTATATTCAAATACTATAACGTTACAGTCAAAGGCAGATCACCTATCTCATTTTAGTGATTTTTCAGGAGAGGCCAACAAACTCATTTTTGTGAGTTTTCAGGAAAGGCCAACAAATTCATTTTATTGAGTTTTCAGGAAAGGCCAACAAATTCATTTTATTGAGCTTTCAGGAAAGGCCAACAACCTCATTTTAGTAAGTTTTCAGGAAAAGCCAACAAATTCATTTCAGTGAGATTTCAGGAGAGGTCAACAACCCCTTTTTAGTGAGTTTTCAGGAAAGGCCAACAAATGTTAGTTTTGCCATCATGAGCTGAAGTAGGCAGTCTTACTACATCTAAGACACATAGCCTCGGCTAGTGCAGTTGAAATCTTATGGGATCGGTGAAATGCCCTGGCCCTGATTTTTATCCAGTTACTTTGTGACTTGCTTTGCCAGTGACATTTGATTGGTGTAATGAGTTGTAGCAAGCACGAATGGCCTGGTCTGCGAAATGTTTTTTTCTTAGACAAGCGATCTGCCTATAACTGTAATAACATGTACAATGAACATAATGTTATGAAAAGGAGCAACAATGTTCTAATACAAAGAAAATTACCAACACAATTCTAATACTATGGAAATGACAAACACAGTTCTAATACTACTATGGACATGGGAAACACAATTCTAATACTATGAAAATGACCAACACAATTCTAATACTATGAAAATGACCAACACAATTCTAATACTATGAAAATTACCAACAATGTTGTAAAACGATTTGATTGCGCTAAAAATGGATAAATATTCATTAAACTCCCATGATGTTGACCTTTCTGTTGTCTTGTGTGCGCTCATCTGCCAAAGATGCTCTGGAGATCGTTTAATCTAGAACTCTATTTATAATGCTTAAAACTATTACCTTGACTTTTGTCTTAGATTTTGTAATTATTCATTCATTCATTAATGTCATGTCGCACGGCATCGGTAATCGATTCCTCTATATCAGTTGTTTCGACAGTATTTTTAAAAAAAATCAACAGAAGAGAGGAACACTCCGGCCGAGAGTTTTCAGTACCATTTTCTGAAGCTCGAAGTTTCAGCTGTGACCAGAGAAATGGGTTCGAGAAATGCGTTTTTATTCTAATTTCTGCTATGGTGTAATAATGTGTACATTTGCACACCTTGATGCGTTTTGTTAGTGAGTATGTATTAGAGTACCAAACCATGTGCGGGATTGCTCAGGTCAATTACAAGGTGCACGATAATGTCTGAACTCAGTCGCTGAAAGGTTTGACTAAACTGTTACAGTTCTGGGCTTTTCAGTATTTCTGAGGGAGAACATTGTGGTTTATGGGTATGGATTAAGGTTACCCGTTGTAATGATTACTTCAGATCACAAAGAAATTCTTTTATCATAAGACAGGTTACTTAACTCTGAGTTATGAGTCTTCCACTGTTTGTGGACATTTTTTTCTAAAATTTTGATCTCACTATCTAGTCGACAAGAGCGGCCGCCATTTCCTGAGGCTAAACAATGTGGTTGGCATGACTGCATTGGGGTTTCCAAGTTTTTGTGACGTCAACGCTTGGTTTATATCCTCCTGTATATTTTTTAAAATTTTGTGACCGTTTCTCTAACCCCTTTACCATCTGGAGATACTTATCCTTCCCTAGCCTATCTTTTTCTTTTCTCCTATCATAATCATTATCGCAACACCTAGATATTTGATATTTGTATCATTTATAGTCAGACTATCATGCATTTTATCTCCTCATTTACCCCTGTCTCTCTCTCTCTCTCTCTCTCTCTTCTCTCTCTCTCTTTCTTTCTCTTTCTCTCTCTCTTCCATTCTCTCTTTCTCATTCTCTCTCTCTGTCTCTCTCTGTCTCTTTCTCTCCCCTCTCTCTCTCTCTCTCTCTCTCTCTCTCTCTCTCTTTCTCTCTCTCTCTCTCTTCACCTGTTGCAAGTTATTCTAGACGAAGAATTCTGATAATATGCCAAAAAAGAACAATAATAATTATTATAAATATGTCTGGCGGTATTTTTTATTTTTGCCAACATGTCATAGCCTCGGCTGTAGATCATCAAGACAAAGAGGGAGGAGAATAGAGTTGATCAACCATTTCTTAAGTGATAATAATTTGCCAAATATTATAATAATAATAATCATATCTGACGGTTTCTGATTATTTTTTTTTT
>JAWQUT010000681.1:0-24738 GCA_033807755.1 Ellobium chinense
TGTCATTGTACTTCCACTATTACAACAGGCCCGTCATTGTACTTTCACGATTACAGGCCCGTCATTGTACTTCCACTATTACAACAGGCCTGTCATTCTGTCATTGTACTTCCACTATTACAACAGGCCTGTCATTGTNACACACACACACACACACACACACACACACACACACACACACACACACACACACACACACACACACACACACAAAAAAAAACTCAGTATCTATGCCTTGAAGTGATCGGGAAGGAAGAACTTATCTAGGTTACAGGCCTGTCATTGTACTTCCACTATTACAACAGGCCTGTCATTGTACTTCCACTATTACAGGCCTGTCATTGTACTTTCACGATTGGGTCCTGCTACTTAGTGGTTCTAGTTCATCTCCCCTTTTCCCCACTTTTGGCATGCCCAGCTTCCAGTGATAAGGACTCCCGGGGGCAAATTTTGATCTAATGGGAAACTGTGTCCATTTTATTTCATTTTGCCGGGCACTACTGTATTTAGTCCCGGGCTGGAACTGTCAGGCCAAGAGTATGCTCAAGTGGAAGAGGGGGGAATCTGGCGTTGACCAGTGAAAAAGATAGGATCTGTTTACAAATAGCAACCAAGCTCAACATTTCAGTGGACTTGCTAGGGTTGGGTCAGTCTTAAAATTTGGGCCACACAACGAGCTTACATTAAATCTAATATAGGTCTGGGTGAAGAAGGCTAAAACTTTTGATTTCAGAGGGCAGCTCAAAATGCTAATATAGTCCATAGAAGAAAAAAGGTTCCAATCCCATTACAGGTCTGTAACCTCTAAAGCTTTAGTGATTTATGTGGGATGTGAGAAGGGTAGATCAACCCTGCATAGGGAGAATGAACTTAAAGCACAAGTAACCGCTCATGCAATCTAACATTTCATCCATACAAATAAAACAAAGTAGGTCTAAAAAAAACCATCTAACCTGCATTGCTCATAAAGTTTTTTTTTTTTGGTTTTGAGAATGTGAGCATAAGGGCTGTTAGACCATCACTGCATAGCTATTTTACTGCTAACTCCAGAAGTGAACAGACTAACTAACTTATTCTCGCTGAATTTTAACTGGGAACAAAAACATACCGATTTTGAAAGATCAATCTCCACATAATTTATGCCTAGGTGCATGAGGAAAATATCCTTACTATAAGGTACACTCAATATTGAGGTCTAAGTGAATACCCGTAGTGAAATGATATAATAATATTAACAATGAATCCGGGCCCATAAAATTCATACTTATGGTATCCTATTTGATATCTTGATATATATCTTGATATATCCTACTTGATATCCAGGTTCCAATACACTGGATCGCCATCCTGTAGTTATACCGCATTGCCACCTATCGCCAGCTCTACACCTCTGATACATGTATCATAATAACAATTTAATAAGTAACCACCCCCTCCCCCCCCCACCCCNCCAACACACAAATGACAGATTATGTCTCCCTTCATGGTGTTCAGCTGTCATGTGTTTCAGTGTGTCTGGTATCCTACCAGCTCTAGCTCTTGGTCACTCTCGTTACATCAATGGAAACAGTAGATTATTGTCAACTGTCTAGAACTATAATCTTACAAAGATCAGCATTCTCGCTACATCAATGGAAACAGTAGATTATTGTCAACTGTCTAGAACTATATCTTACAAAGATCAGCATTCTCGCTACATCAATGGAAACAGTAGATTATTGTCAACTGTCTAGAACTATATCTTACAAAGATCAGCATTCTCGCTACATCAATGGAAACAGTAGATTATTGTCAACTGTCTAGAACTATATCTTACAAAGATCAGCATTCTCGCTACATCAATGGAAACAGTAGATTATTGTCAACTGTCTAGAACTATATCTTACAAAGATCAGCATTCTCGCTACATCAATGGAAACAGTAGATTATTGTCAACTGTCTAGAACTATATCTTACAAAGATCAGCATTCTCGCTACATCAATGGAAACAGTAGATTATTGTCAACTGTCTAGAACTATATCTTACAAAGATCAGCATTCTCGCTACATCAATGGAAACAGCAGACTACTGCCAGCCGTCTAGAACTATATCTTATAAAGATCAGCATTCTCGCTACATCAATGGACACAGCAGACTACTGCCAGCCGTCTAGAACTATATCTTATAAAGATCAGCACTCTGATATGTTGGTCGCATTTGTAGAACAGAGAGTCAGTTCTCTCTTTTTCCATCACTATAATTTATATTTAATTTTTTCCATCATGATCTGTTATTTATCTTAATTGTGAGTGACGATGCAAATGAGCCAAGTATAAGAAAGCGGTGCGGTTTGGTGTTTTCCTTTAACGTCTCCTCGCTGTAACATTCTTATGTGTAAAACTAATTCCTTATTTATGGTAGTAATGGACATTTTTTATAAAACAAGTTACGAGATACTTTGGTCTTAGCTTTGGCCATATATTGCCACATCATAATGACTTCATGTATAAGTATTGAATACCTAATTTTCACAGATTTCGTGAGTTGCGTTTGACTCATGAAAACTACTTCCTCTGCACAAAAAATGTTTCCCTAAATGTGTCATAAAGGCAGTAAACAGTGTCCAACTGACCCAAGTGTATGTACCCACAACACAGAGAAAGCACAGTAGCTTTTCAATTGTTTGGATTTGGTTTGAGCCTGGATTTATGTACATGAAAGTTCATGATAAGATGAACATATACCAACAAGAAAAGAATGCATACATAATATGTACACTACATAAAAACCTGCAAAACCAGTCTGTCATTCAGAAAATATTATATTTATTGGCAACCTTTTCATTTCATGTTCTGAAAGTGAAATTAGTGATCTCACTATGAGAATGATATTCACTTCTCTTGATCTCTGAACTAAAACTTCAGAAATGAAATGTCAGTCTTTGTTAAAATCACTCCTGCACAGAAATTTCTCTGAATTCCTTTAAACATATGTTCTAAAAGTGTCTGGTATAGATATAAACATGTAGCAGCTGTACATTACAACCTCAACATTTACAAATATGCCCAACTGTCTTTTATGAATGTCAAAACCACACTCTAGCCCAGTATACTCTATACTGCACAATTCAGATATGGTTCAGAAACCACATTCCAAAATCAGCATTTCACACTGCCTCCAAAATTACACCCGCCACAAAAAATTACAAAGAGGATCTGTGATGAGTGTTTGTTTGTTATCAGATTTATGAAATTCGTTATACATTTATCGTATTCGCGAGCCAGCTCGCCAGAGGCTCGTGAAATGATAAATGTATAATGAATTTCATAAATCTGATATCAAACAAACAGAAGTTTCAGATCCTTTTATCATATAAACTCTAACTAATAAAAAAATTAACTTTTAAGCATGGAAAGGACCCTGAAGTGGCCGTAACCATCTTTGAGACACATCAGTCACAACTGAACTGAATGAACCACATAGTTACGTGACACAAAGCAGATCCAAACAGCTGACAATCATCGATAAAACTTTAGTGCACAGAAACATTGTGATATTTCAAGTACTACAATTCAAATGTTTAACAACAACAAGTTTAACAGGTTTAACAAGTTTATTGGGAATAAGCCCAGACCACAGCCACTGAACAGAAACTGAAGCGTGAAGAGAACGTGACAAGCGATTAGAAAGATGGACTGAAATAATTTGTTAAAATCTAGACAGAGGGAAACCCCACGGCACTCAAAATAGTTACAAAAGAAATGACGTCACATATTAATGACATCACAAAAGAAATTACATCATATATTCATACGCCTAGAGGTTTCCAATGTTCCAATCGAAGTATTTGTAAGCAGGTCAGAGGTCAAATTTATGTAACATGTGACATACCAAAAAATTATTACACATTCTTATGTCACCGGAGATAGGCCCTGTTCTTATGATAAAATATTTTTTTTAACAGACAAAAATTTCATGCTGCCAATCCAACAGTGTCTCAAATATAGGTGAGTTTACTGTAATGACTCACATAACTTTCTGTTTATTAATATTAACATCTGTAAATAAATCTGGATAAACAGAAATATAAACCACATCCTCCTGGTAAAATACTGGTTTGCGAATAACTGTTCAGCAGCTGGTTACATCTTCACCCAAATTAAATATAAGATCTGCTTTAATATGTAATAATCTCATTTCTTCCATTTACAGCGTTAAAAATATATGTCCATATTGTACACTCCACACATCAGTGACACACATCACTTTACCACACTCATGCACCCACACTTATGTATCCAAATAATACAAAGATATAAATTTGTATACCTGCATAACATACAGTACTTACACTATTGTTCCAACTCCTGAATCTCCACTTACTAACAAACAAATCTGGTAATACTGGTTTATGATAGAAGCTATGGAAGAGGCCTTATGGAAGATGGTGTGACAGTACATTAGTACAGGTATCTCTCTGGAACATTATAGATAAAATATGTCTTACAAATGGTCAAAATGAGGCTTTAGTCACATTCTGGCTAAATTATGTTATGGAAGAACGTGAAAGTTAATCTGCATATCTGCATTCGAAGGAAATATATTTGGCCAGCATTACTGTATTCTAAGTACAGTTGTTTGAGGTAGAGGGGAGTCACCCCTTGCAAAGAAAAAAAAAAAAACAATGCCAAGGAAGTCGTTACTGAAAGGCAAAGATCAGGAGTCCAGTGAACATATAAACTTGTACATCTTTGAATCAGCCATATGAGACTTGAGGACTTCATCGAACCATTCACTCTCACTGACAGTAAAGTAATTTTTCCAGTCACCCACCACACCTGTGAGAGAAAACAACACCGAAAATTTCATTGACAGAGGTGTATTTCAGATATAAAATAGTTTTCACACATAACAAAACAGATGGGATTTACTGTATTTTACATCTCAATTATATTAATAATGTGTTCATAAATCTCATGTCCAGGCAAATGCCTGCTCGCGCTTCTTCACACTATTATTATCACAGGAGGCCAGATCATCCTAAGGTGTCCTCAATTCCCTGATAAGTGTACAGTGCAACTGCCAATTCCAGGTGCTGATCCCTGGTTTTGTTATATAACTTTCACTACCTATAACCAGGCACCCATTTTATAGATGGGTAGACTGACAAAAATTGACAATATGTGTCAGGGATCCAGCCCAAAAGTTTTAGATTTTGAGTCCAACACCATAACCATCAAGAGATAGATATCAACAGAGAGAAGAGGTCTTCATAAAAATATTTGTAATACATAATAAAACAGAAGAGATTTACCGTAGTTTACAACAGGATGGACAATTTGTTATGTGCCCTATTTTTACTTTGTTTGTCGGATGCAGAAACTTTAATTCAAGTGACTCATTTTTTGGGCAATGTATGGACCTGGATTCAACACCCTAATAACTCACAGTTGCAAAACTTTACAGGCCAAATCAAAAAAATATCATCATTTTCTATCAGGTAAATAGTAATAAATCTGAATAGGAAAGTTGGATTGATCCTATCTTTAATTGGGGCAAGATAAATTTTATCAGGTGACAGAGATGAGATACACCCAAAGGGGAAAGTATTCCAAAGTTTAACTGCAATTTCCTTTTTACCTTCACAATTACATTTCGCACACTATACTTATGAAGCCTCGACTCCCTTTCTACACTCTCTGTACCATGCCAGCAAATCCCCCTTCTCTTCTGGGTATGCAGTACTTACAGACGAGTCTTAGACAGCAATAGCACTATTTGTGTTTGAAGTCCCTCCATATACTTTCATCGGATAGTATCAATATCGGATAGACTCAGCTTTTTTAGATTATTTTGGAATAAATGGCACAAGGTCTTGTTCTGACACTTAACCCTTCCTGGCATTTGTTACTGGCTGCCTTTAGAGGACTTTGTGGGGCACTGAGTTACCCTGAGTTACCCAAAAGTGCAGTGCATGGAAGTGCTGACAAATACCTTGGAGAAGGTGTTGAAACGCTGCTATAAACAGTATGGTCCATTTCTATCCATGAATGCCTTCCCAAGGAGTTCTCAATGAAGAGTATCAATAACTCTGCTACTCACATTTGCCTGCAAAAGTGATTAAAGAACTCATACCTTTCCGGTACCAGAGAGGTAATCCTGACATATCCTTTAATGTTTTGACTTTATTTTCCTTCATGGTGTCTATGCTTGTGGCCTGGGCTACAGCTTGGAGGAACTGATCATCGTAGGACTTGCCCAAGAACGAAGCAACTCTCCTTCTTTCTGACACAGGGTTCTGAAAGTCCACAGGAACAAACACTGTAAAACCTCAAAAATAAATATTCCCTTGGTGCACAGTTAAAGTACTTATATCTTATACTTATCACTGAAGTATTCTTAATACTGAGGTTGTGAATAATAAAAACATTGAATAAGAACCAATACATGCATGGAAAATTCATGGTTATTATCAATGTATACTTAGTAAATAAACACTATTATCAAAGTTCTACTTTATATAGCAAAAGTTTTGTGGATAAATACTGCCCATCATAAATTACCCCCCTACCTGTT
Source organism: Ellobium chinense (assembly GCA_033807755.1). Lineage (NCBI taxonomy): Eukaryota > Metazoa > Mollusca > Gastropoda > Ellobiida > Ellobiidae > Ellobium > Ellobium chinense. The sequence goes on from JAWQUT010000681.1 coordinate 6,557, forward strand.
CCACTTAGAAACCATAACATAGTTTTTTTTATTAAAACTACTATATATATAGAGGTTTTTTTCATTAAAATCATTAGATATACTTTTTTTATTAAAACTATCAGACATACTCTCTAGGCATAGAAAGTGATGGTAACTCTTAGATTATAGGGAACAACAGTTTCAAACATATTTACCTTGTGTAGCTCCTCATAGCTAAGCACCAAGTGTGGAATATGTGGGTTCTGCTGCAGACCTTCCTCCCACTGTTTAAAGTACTCAAACACACTGTTGTTGCTCACTGTGGAAGCAATGAGGTTAGTACTGTAAATACAATGGATCTGCAAGAATAGATAGGTTTTCGGTGCTTGGAAAATGCATACTTATTATTACTGGGATATTCTTATTACTAAGGTTCACTGCGTTAATGAAATGACATAATGTGAATCATAACAGTTCTGTACATGTGAAGTTTATACATATCTGATAATGAGGAACATATTGTATACTTTTGTATCTGAGTATAGGTAATTAATATTCTGGTTTCAGTGTGCTTTGCAGGTTGGCCCCTGTGAACTCTTATAAACTGAAAATTCCCTTAAAACAATTTCTTAAGTTCCCAAAATATGTTTTGCCTTCATAGTACAGTTAGAACAAATAAGACGATGTCTACTCTAACCATTTCCAATAGCACATATTGTATATGTTAACTCTAACATGCTTAAAATCCTATATACAAACTGATGGTATTGTGAAATATTTTTCAAATTCCAGCATGCCTGTTGGGTTAGATCAAAGTTCATGATTTGTGAAATAAGTAAACTTGAACACTTTACATTACTTTCTGATATACAGTGGAACTCTGATAGTACATTTGCTCTTTGGATCATACTACTTAGAGTGTGTTATCAAAATTTTGTGTTATCCAGGGTACATTTTATAAGAAACAAAACAGCCGTGACTACTGAAAGGGAGTGTGCTAAGGAGTGGACTGTGTTAGATAATGACTGTGTGAACAGGGTTTCACTGTATCTTATGATATTTATTATGAAAAGTAACTAGCGTAAATTTAAGAAAAAAAAAACAAAACAACCTTATTTGGAGTAAACCAGTTTCTCTCACTGACAGTAACTGCTAGCTATTCAAACTGCTGTCTACAGGCCAGATAAGGGCTTATTATTCATTATTAACCATTTGCAACTTGACCTTTCAAGGTTACTGTTACCTATTGTTTTTTTCAGCTATTGTTTTTCTGCCCTATAAATAAAATAAAATGTGTTATTCTATACATTCTACTGTGATTTGGGAATATTTTTCTCGTGGAGGTTAAAGTACTTCTTTTGCCCAATCTTTTAAGTGAAAGAAAAAAAGGGATCATCACCCAAACTTTTTCAAGTCTCTTTCCAAAATAGTAACCTCGCCTTCTAATTTGGTCTCCAATATTTCATTAGGCTGATTTGGACCACGTGCTAATACATAGGTCTAACACACTTTATTTTTAAACCTATAAGGCCCAAATTGTACCTGAAACTTTAAAATTGGATGCTTTGTCTCGATCACAGGTCTTTTTGCATGCCCTACACCCTGGCACTGGCTGACAAGGCCCAAAAACGGGGGATTTTAGATACTGGTGGTGGGCTGCGCAAAATGAGTGATTTGGCCTTCTAAATTTACCTTGCCATGAACTAGAATGAGGCCAGTGACCTTTATTCCTAGCATGGATAATTTGAAATATGAAATGATATAATGAGTCCTGTCGATTTAATAATATGCATATAATATTTGAGTGTATATGTGTATATGAAACATTTATTGAAAAACACTGAAGCAACCCAGAAACACACCTACCATTTCCCTTGACAAATCGCTTGATGTAATGGCGGAACTCTCCTGTGTAGCCATATCCAGGTGTCCGAGAGTGGTGATGAAAGAAAGAAACTGCAATGTCTTTTGGATTCCTATAGATGTAAATGATCTTCGCTTTACCCTAGGAACATATGAATAAAGAATGGCTGAGAACAGAGTACCTGACAGTTTTTTATGATGCTGGTCTGCTATTGTATTCTCAAAATGTAAATATGCATTAAGAGTACTAGAAATTCATTTTTTAACACTATTCCTTCATACATGAGTTCATAAAAAATTTGAATTTCTTTAGTTACAGTAGAAGTAGGGGCTTGACATTAAATATTCAAACAGCTTAGACCAATATGGCACAAATTTCTAAAACTATAATGTACCATTAGGTGATAATGAACATTGCAAGTTCTCTTGATCGAGGGTAAACTATAAAAATAAAAAGGACAACTGATCCTGAGATACGCAGGTAAATATCACAAGATAATCATCATTAGCTTAATCACTATCCAAACCATTCACACTAATTCACCTGCATATTACAATGACATGCAGGTTTTGCCTCTATTAATTGCAAAATCTGAGCTACAAGTCAGAAGACAAACCTTGAAAATGTCCGTTGGCATGTCATCAAAAAAAACATGCGTGTTCAATATTCTGGGAGACGGCAGACTGTTGATTTTATCAATGCTCAAGAGATCCATCATCCCCATTTCTTTCTCAACACTATCATGCATGATCTTTCCCTCTTGCAGAAATCTGAGGTTCTCCCACAGCCAGTGACAGCCTGAAATGGATCTGTCTTTCATGCTGAATGACATCATTTGTATTGGAAACTCCACCTAATCACAACTCCTCAGGAGCCTAGAAAAATGTTGCAATTAGAAAGAGTTGTACTTATCCTGTGTCTTTTAGGAAAAAAAAGTAGCATTTTGTTTTGGCAAAAATTGTTGCAGCTAAGCAGAAGCAGAATTACCATGGGTCAATTGTGTAACATTACAGGTACACTGATCCGACATTGCAGGAAATAAGAACGCTGAGAAACTAGTGAGCAATGGAGCTAGTTTACTACAGTCAGTTAAACCCCTGACCTAGTATAACAAAGTGAAAGAGATGATCAAAAGCAACATTAGAGAAGAGTGGTTCAGTGGTTGGTTACATTGTGGTGTCCTTGGGAGACACACTTCACTCCTCTTCCCTCGACCCAGGTGTAAATGAATAGTTGGCTTCAGAGCTGGGGGGGAGGGGGGAACCAGGGCATTGTACCACTAAGTTATGTGTTTCATATGTAATATTATGAAGTTACTTATATGATGTGTACTGTTCTATGTGTTTGCATTATGAATGAGACGTAATACATCGTATGGCATTATAAACCAAACTCACTATGAGGTCAATTAAAAGTCCGATCTTATAAATTGACAGAGAAATTAATTTTAATAACTTGTCATGCTCATTCTACATTTGCCTGTGTCCTTGTCTTGGATGATTTGAGTTCTTTATATTATTATGATCTTCTGTTTATCTTCTTTTTCCTGTTAACACAAATGTAGAGTTCTGACTCATTATATCCTAATTTGACAAACAAACCACATCTGCCTTGCTGTTTTGCTTTGAGCAACTGGCTGAGAGAGCTGCATTTCTCAAAGCCTATAAATATAACTTAAGTGAAGTGGAATGAGCATGACGAACTAAATTTTTACCTGACTTAGCATATGAGCACAGAATTATATCATCATCCCTGAGTTTGACTGAGGGCATGTTGTTAATGGTCTCTTCATTGAATGCTTTCCCTGCAAACCTGCCTTTGTTTCTTCTCAACAGATGCAAGCAGTAGCCATCCTCATCATAGTCCCACTCTAAAGGCATTGTGTACTCTGTGAATGACTTCAAAACCAATGAAACACAGGAATCAATGGACAGTTAATGAGAGATCACAGTAACAGTCTATTCCTCTTCCTCACAACTCCTCAGGAGCACTGAAAAAGTTTGATTAAGTGATATTAAAATTAGCAGTGTTGATGTTCTTCAACATAACTTCCTTGAAGGAACTGGTGAAGGGAGGAGACTGTTCCATCTGCATTTTTACATTCCAGAGGACATTTATTACAATAGCCCATCTAAATACAGTAAAATCCAGCTAATATGAAACTGAAGAGACTGGCCAAATTGTCATGGGTTGAGCAAATTCTGTTATCCATTTACCTAATAATCAGGGGAAATGATAGCCTTTCGGTTTCTGGATAGTTGTATGCATTGGGTTTGACACACTGTGCTTTTGAACTGCATTTTGTTAGGGGTTGCTATACACTGTCATCATCTTTGATAGGCGCAATATTTATTGTAATCTCCTCATGCCTAATGGGCAATTCACATGAAAAGGGAAAAATGCCAGCTCAATTTTTCCTCTCTCTCTCACTTTTTCTTTTATCAGCAGTGCAACACTTTTCATGTTAGCAAAAATCCTCTGGAATTCATTAGCACATTACTGAAAAGTATTTTACTATGAAGAAAGAGGGCCTTTGAATGGAGATTTTATTTTCACTATGGCTAACTGAGGTTATTGGTAAGGCGCTCTCAAATGAACTTTACTGTACCTGCAACAATCACATTTGGTTTGTTAAATGTGTGGTGGTCCAGGAAAACCCTTCACAATGGTCAGGTCAAATTTTCAAAAGTAGTGTCCATATTCCTCATTTATTATTTAACTACCGTATGTGCCTTTTATTTCAAGCTTTTGTTTTTAACTGAACCTGCGATAGGCACAGGAAGTAAAATCACACAGGTCTAATATGCTGTCCCCGCGGAATTTTGCAAGAAAAAAATCAAAGTTTTGCAACCAAAAAGGTAAATTTTGCAACCCCAAAAAGGCAAATTTTGCAAAAATTTTGCATTTGTTTTTTTCNTAGCAAGCGATGGCACAGTCTTCTGGATGGAATTCCAGAACTGCACAATGTCCGATGCTGATGTTGAAATCTGTGTTACAGCATCAGGTCCTAAATATTTTCAGCAGCGCAGAGTGAAATCAAACACTCAACGTACTCGTCCTGTGGTGTAGAGCTACGCAAACTGAACGGCAGTGAACGGAAGACGCGTGAAGCAAAGGGAAATCACTGTCATTTACTTTAACGGTTTTAAAAGTATTTGCTATTTTCATTGGTAAAACATAATATTTCCCTGCCATGCCTTTATCATGCGGATTTTACAGTTTTTGCAACATTTTGCGGAAAATCACGAATTTTGCGGCCGCAATGCGGAAAATGGGAAATTTTGCGGCCGCAAGCAATGCAAAATTCTGCGGGGTCAGAATATGTTACCTGAAATCTCAGTCAGTTGGATAGAGAAGAAAATCCCCATCCAAAGGCGCCCTTCATTCATTGTAAAAAGTTTACAATTAATCTGATGGTGAGAAAATTTTTGATAACAAAATAAGTGATGTGCTGGGGTGAGAGGAAAAAGTGACTGCGAAAGGAAGAAACTACCGGTACTGTAGCTGCAGTAATTGTAAGTAGCACTTTTTCCTCCCTCTATCAAGTGGCAGTCTGGCTGAGGCTGATTAGTTCGGGCAACCGTTTTTTTTGTAGTCTGGCCTGGGAAGGATTTCTGTATGTATGTGCTAACTCCTACAACTACTATCAGTACCTTACTTCCAAATAACGTACTCATACAACCCTAACCCTACCCCCCTATCCCTAATAACCCTAACACCCATCGAGACGGGCATCAGTCGAAGCAAGCATAACTCCTTATCGCCAGTTACCACATATGGAAATCCTCCCCTGAACTGTAACATAACAAGTCTGACTGCAGTGCGGCTATCTTTTGGGACAGGACCGCTCTTGTGTAGATGCAGTTCATATAGACTAGTCATTTGTATAGCCACAAGATCGGCCCTATTCCCTGATTATCCCAATGGTGCAATCACGTTTGCTCTCGCGTTCATCGTTATCATAACTGACTCATATGGACGTGACACATATTTTCGGCAGTCACCCATTTTCGTCAACACTTTTGTTTTGTGAGTAGCTTCCCTTGAGCTTCCGCTACCAGGCGGTCGGTACTTGTTTCGTACTTAAGAGTGTTTTCTGACTCTGCAGAGCAACGATGTTGCGTATCAAACNTTATCGCCAGTTACCACATATGGAAATCCTCCCCTGAACTGTAACATAACAAGTCTGACTGCAGTGCGGCTATCTTTTGGGACAGGACCGCTCTTGTGTAGATGCAGTTCATATAGACTAGTCATTTGTATAGCCACAAGATCGGCCCTATTCCCTGATTATCCCAATGGTGCAATCACGTTTGATCTCGCGTTCATCGTTATCATAACAGACTCATACTTCATAGACTAATCCGGTAAGCAGTTCAACCAATTCATCATCGGTCAAGACTAGACTGTATTGCTTCAAGCCCAATAAAAAGGAGTGGCCTTTACCAAAACTTACGTGTTTTCTTCGCTGAAAAGTGTTCTAGTCTAGATCTCTAGGCTCAATTCTTTCCAAGCACTTCTAATTCTAAAGCGTGTGCAGGGGATGTTGTCTGCTGTTGTGATTTTTTTCAACTATGGCCATATGTGCGACCTTTGACACGCAACTTTAAACCTTTTCAGACTTTGAAGACAGAAGAGCTAGTTTCACTATGAGTATGTAGGTCTGTTATGATTGAACGCAGTTTGTTTGCCGGACGGGTGACGGGTAGCCTCATGACAAGTTATTGATGGATCCAAGACATGTTAATTTATTGCCATGCCCAGACGGTGGAGGGTAAATGTTGTTATGGCACAAATTGTCGCCACTCGTCAACTTGATGAAGGTGATGCCCAGTCATTTTCATTTTGCATACTTGTAGGCTATTAACCTGACGAAGAATCACAATTTTTAGTCTATTCGTAACAATTTTATACCAATAGACTAGTTCACGCTGGTTTGGACAGATTATATATTTTTTTTTTCAATGTGTTCTAAATTTATTATGATTACGATGATAATGATGATATACAGTATTTTCTTTTCTGATAGTCATCCATGCTTATAAAACACCTACGGCGAGAATATGCGTGTGATTTTGTGTGTGTGTGTGTGTGTGAGAGAGAGAGAGAGAGAGAGAGAGAGAGAGAGAGAGAGAGAGAGAGAATGCGGTCTGCACTGATAGTAGAATGAGGCAATTAACAGTTTTTCGGCCCTCTGATTTCCACTGACATTCTAATTCTATAGAGCCGGAGCCACACATGGGTCCTGACTTCCAAGTGTCTCTTTGTTGGCTTACTCCACCCTCGGATTCGAACCCTTACTCTCATTGTCAGTTCTGTGCAATAGTTGCAGCATATCATCAAGGCCACCAAGAAGCCATGTTGAAAGTTTCCTACAATGAGTAAGTACTGTACTTATTTATCAAGTACTGTGCACTTTGTTATTAAGTATGAATTTCTCATAATAAGTACAGTATAGTCTACCTAGAAAGTAAGTACAGTATATTTTTTCCATGTGAAATTGCCCTGCACGGAGGAAATAACAAATTAACAAATTTATTTAAACTGAAACCGATACAGAGTTTAAGTACACAAACAAGAGAATATCAACTCTGTATACACTACACTGACAACGTGACAGCACAGTCTACAGACAGATACCTGATTAGAAGACCGGTGTCATTCTAAATAACACAGTGAACAAAGATATGAGATTTTCTTGCATGTCGCTAATAGGACATCGTCCGTAAAAAAATCTTTCATAACGGAGACTGAACAACAATTTCTTTTCAAGAAATATGGGCATGACCTCACCCACCTGGTCAAAACTGAGGTTCCTTGGGAAGAATGATCTATCTCTGTGTTATAGATATCTCTTCTATTGAACAATGATGGGTATCCCTCTCTGCCATTAAGTGAGAGGCGTTGTTCGCTGTACCATGCCGTCATTAAGATGAATAAAAATGAGCCAACCCCTTTTAATTTTTATGATATCGATATATGTTAGGTGTGTTGAATGCTAATACTACAGTAATTCAATTTTCGGTTTATTTAGTGAGTGAGTGAGTGAGTTTGTGTTTTACGGCGTGTCAGCACGATTACAGCTATATTACGTCCTCATAGTTACTGTTAACGTTTTTTAGTAGAATTTTCCTATCAATTTTGCCCGGACAGCGGTTTATTTAGTTCTGGTACATTCGTACATGAAAGCAACAAAAACAAAACATACAATCAATTTTTTTTTTTAAATTAGAAAGGATAAATCGAGGGTTAGCCATCAGAATGTTCTATGTCCACATTTATCACTGGTTGTAAATGCTTGGAACTAAATGACATTACAATTACAGTATTATGTGTGCTTATTTTTGACCCAATACAAGTGTTGATAGAGTCAAAGTCAAGATATTGCAGGAATTGAATTTTTATTTATGTACAAAATTTCATCATCAATTTTCTCCGTTTATGCATTTTGGACACAATACATTTTGGTTGCTAACCCTCAAAATACTGTATAAGTGAACAAGTGGACAATTATGTAATCTACTTTTCTAGAGCAGCTTTGTGAAGTGATAGTGTAATACATTTCCTAATGGCATTCAGTGATTGTATGTAATACTCCATACTCCATATGTTTTACACTGTAAATATTTTCAGCAGACATTTCATTGTGTGGCAATGGAAAAGTGTTGACTAAGTTGTTTTTCCCATACTACCAAGTTAGCTGATGAGATGAATGGGTGTCTGATGGACTTCCTATCCACACATTGCTTTGCCAAGAAAGTGCAGCATCAGAATATTAGTGGATGTGGTGAACATTATATTGTCTCGATGGCAGCACAGTGGCCACGATGTATCATATGTCGAACATTTTGAATCTGTGTTAACATGCCTGTGGTTTTATGTTGTTTTTATTTTGGTATTTTTTTTTAAAACAGACTGCATCCGGAAGCAACAGTGGGCATAAAAAGGTATGACACAGTCTTAGGCTTTGTCCAACAAAATGAAATGTTTCACGGCTATCAGTGAATACCTAAAATGAACCACTGGACTACATCATTCTTCAAGGTAGAGGACACGTTTCAGTAGGGTATCAGCGGTTCATGCTAATGTAATGTGTATGGACAATAGAACCTCAAATTAAAGTAAGCTTCAGTATATGGTAAAAGAATACTGTACTTCTTATTGAGGTATACTTAATTTCGAGGTCCATCTGAATAACTTAATGATAGTAATATTGCATTATTGCTGAGTTTGCTTAAACGAAGATGAATGTAATGTAGCAATTTAAATTTATCAACTTTATGTCTGAAGACTGTTATAATTATTATGTGTAGATTTAGAAATACAGAATAAACACATACTGTAAATGAAGAAAATGTCTTATAAATGTATGTGAGACTGGTTGATGATGATAACACTATAGACTAGTCAACCACAAACTCTGTTGGCCGTTGTTACCAAAAATATAAGTGATGACAAACTTCGAGGACACATACAGATAAACAACCATAGCTATGAATCAGTAACCAAACACATAGACCCATAAACACTTTTTATTTTATTTGCTAGAAGACACATATTAATACACTGTAATACAGTTACAGAGAATGAGAGCTCACTGCATGTAGTTGTTGCATTACACAAGGAAATCTTTCAAGATCAAGCGGACTTTGTTTCAGTGCCTCTACGAATCTTCAGTTTTTATTGAACAGCAAAAACTCTCAGTACCGGTATCTGTCATGAGCAGTTTAATCCTTTGTTCAAATGTCTCTTTCAAGTACTTGTAATAAAACCAGTACATGTGCTCTTTTGCGAATCAAAATGGTAACGTCTACATATATATAGATACAGCAATCATAAAAAAAAAATGGACACTTTTTTCATCTGCATTGCTATGAAAGTTTGCTGACGATGTGCTCTGCCTGGGTGTAACCGCCAAATACTTCATGACGCATTTAACTAGCATTACGCTTACCACTTTTAAAAAAAAAATGTCCACAGGTTTTCTATACATAGAACTTTACATGATTTTTCAGACTTTATTCTTTGACATTTTCCTCTGCTCACAGTTAAAGTGTATCTGTATGGCTGTAAGTTAGAAGAGGTGCTGATAAAATTCTAGGATTTTGTGTATTTCAATCAGCTTCAGTCCTACATCAATGTAAAGTTTCGATGTCTTGAGGTTTGACTCCACTTGCCATATATACATAAATCATAGATTAGCTTTTCCCGTGAGTCAAGCTTTACATTTAGTATATATCCATCATCACCTCTTGCTGTGGAGACAATTCCCAAGATTCGATTTGACCTTATCGTGAGTCTAGTGGATAATCTTAATGTAAATCAGGGATACAGTCAGGGTATTATAAATTAACTTCCAAGCCGTCATCCTTTGATAGAGACTGAAGCGTTTGCGTACCACGAGAGAGAGAGAGTTCTTACGCAAGTCTTGTCTAATAAATCAATGCAAACAAAAATGGCTGAAATACGAGCAACCTTTATGCCCATTCATTGTTCGGGGCAAGAAAAAAAATGATCAAGGTGTTCTATTAAAACACAATACTTTCGTCCTTGCCGTTTCATCAAAAATAAGTAAGTTTACATATCTCTGAAATTAACGTTTTGCAATCCGAAGAGGAAAATTTACATCATTTTTCAAACACATTCACACTATTCTTGTTGTTCAAACCTGTCATCGAGGGTATTAAGAGAGTGCCTATGTTTTCTACTCCAATTCAAGATCCATCTATTCACTCCATCTTCACTGTTCACTTTTGTGAAATGTAGGTCCAAAACAGTTTGGTAATATATGGAATTGAACCCTGGACCCAAGAATACTCTTCATCCTCTTTGGTATTCACATTTGTGGTGATGTTGATACTTCAAGACATTCTGCTTCTGTGCAGTCAGAGGCTGTTGGCATGTTGTTGTCTGAATTCATAAATGAAAGACTGAGAATACGTTTTAAGTCTTTAGCACTGAGCACTATGACCAAAATGCAAATGAAAACTGTTTTACGGCATTGCGCTAGACTTTTTTTGGTGATGCTGACTCATTTAAGAAGCGCAAAACCTGTGCGCAACAGCAACAACGTGAGCCACTTTCATTGCTGGAAAAGAAGAACCCGTGCTCATTTCTTCTCTCTTGAAACCCTGGTCTATGGATGTGGAATGGAAGAAAAGAAAATTAAAAATTCACCGATTACATAATTAACATAACGATTTATTTCTAATCTACATACAGTACAACATATTACAATAGGACTACATTTCAAAAATATTTTGAACAGAAATGGATCCCTTAATATGATCTTGACAAGTGCAGTAAAGTAAACACCACCAATTTTTCGCCAAGAGATTATTTCAGACTCTTTTTTTTTCCACACAATGCAGTCGCAGTCATTGTTGAAGAGACCAATCGTTACGCAGAAGAACATGCTCGTGACAATAGGTATTCTGATAAATCACGGAAGAAAAAATGGCAGCCTACAACTTTTGAAGAAGTGGAAGCATTTCTTGGTTTGAACATTGCTATGGGATTGTGTAAAAAACCTTCCATAGAAGATTACTGGGATACCACTCATTGGCTCACACAAACGCCGTTCACAAAAGTCATGAGTCGAAACCGTTACCAACTTAATTGTTCTTTTCTGCACTTTTGTGATAACAATCAAAGAATAAGAAGAGGACAACCAGGATACAATCCCTTGTTCAAGATACAGTCATTACTGGATATAATTTCTCCAACATTCGGTGAATTCTACACTCCGGGCAAGAATCTTGCAATCGATGAATCTATGGTGAGATTCAAAGGGAGAATACACCTGAAGCAATATCTCCCCGCAAAACCGATAAAATAGGGATTCAAGGTTTTTGTCTTGGCCGATCCTTCAACACATTACTGCCTGAAGATGAAAATCTATACAGGCAGAGATGAAAATCTAGACCCAGGGGAATATATTAGCAAGTGAAAAAGTTGTACATGAGCTTCTTACAGATTACATGGGTAAAAGTCATGTTGTCTTCACCGACTCCTACTGGTAGGACAGGTGAAAATTTCAAATTGATTACACACATTAAAGACTCACAATTTCATAATCTTCTCAACAAAACTAAGAAAATAAAAAAAAAATTATCAAAATCCATTAAAAAACAACGAAGTTATGAATTTTTAAAGTTTTATTTCACTTCGATATGTTTCGCCCCACCACCGAAGGCCAACATTCTAAGGTCATAATTTTAACAAAACAAAAAAGAAATGTGAAACAAAGACAATTTCAGACACAAAACCACACAGACATTGACATCTAGAAGTTTTATGTCATTTATAAAATAATTCAAAGAGCTATGGACCTNCAAATCCTCAAAGTGGTATCTGCCTTTGTTTCATTTCCTCATAGAAACATGTGTTGTAAACGCTTTCATTCTCTATCAAGACACTACAACTGGGAGCAAAATGTCTTCCAAGAAATTCCGTTAAGTACTCAGCCACCTCATCAACAAATATGACAATCCAAGACATAAACCTAGATGTGTAGTCTGCAATTCTGCTGGGAAACGAGCCCAAACTTCCAATTTTTGTTCAGATTGCCATGTGGCTTTGTGTGTGGTCCCATGCTACGAGATGTATCATAAAGTTGATATATATGAGCTCGGGTCAAAAGGTGTCAAAATTTTATAGGTGTATTTCACAAGACCATTAAACAATTCCCAGCACTCTAAAATGCATGAAATCACTAATTATAGCTAGTATATTGACTTAAGAGATAACTGTAGATAGCTTTTTCACTAAAACCTGTATTTAAAAAAAATATGAATTTTTTTGGTCATCAAGCTGTTCATTTTTAGTGGTGCAAAAAGGCACTCGGTATGGGTAGTAACTTTAAACGTGACTTAAGTTAGTTTCTAGTCACTTCAGGGTCCTTTTTTTTTGTGTGACAGGCAAGAGGGATTGTCAAAAAATGCTGTCAGATGAGAAATTGCTAAGAATTTGGTGTATAGAATATACTAGCAGCAGTGAAAAACGTGGTGTTGCTCATGATGCTTGATGTCACATCAAAGGCATGAGTTACGTCTGCCTTTTTATTTACAGCAAGCATATAATAGGGTCACAACCATATATGGTTAAAAATATAGGCAATAAGGCATCTAAAAAGCAAAACTTATAAAACTTTTGCGATACTCATAAAAAAGGAGAATATATATGGTAAATTTTTGTGGTCACAAAATCATGAGCAACACCATAGCGTGTAACAAGCCGATTTTTTGTTCCTCTGGCTTTCTGGTCCGTATTTTGTATTATCCAAGAGCTCTCCTGCACTAAGAGGTCACTTCCCGTCTCACCCAGCATGGCGTCAAGACTTGAAGGTAAGCAAAAGTGTGTAGTCACAGCAATATTTGGAATCATGAGCAACACCAAAAAAATAACAAGAGTCAAATTGCTTCAAACAAGTTTAATTGATGTTCTTTCGTGACTGGAAATTTGCCATTTCTCAACTTCCATCCATGATTTCGCTTTTTCCCAGACTTTTAGACTGAATGTAGTTGATTTAGGGTAATTTAGACCTACGGCAACGAGGTCACATGTCGTGAGCAACATCATAATTGTCTATTATGTACTAGGCTGCCTGAGAATCGGCTANAAGAAATTCCGTTAAGTACTCAGCACATACTTTGTCGAGGCAGTAATTGTCGCTCGCAAATGCCGTCGCATCTGATATCAATACACCTGTGAATCTTCTATCTGCCAGCCACCTCATCAACAAATATGACAATCCAAGACATAAACCTAGATGTGTAGTCTGCAATTCTGCTGGGAAACGAGCCCAAACTTCCAATTTTTGTTCAGATTGCCATGTGGCTTTGTGCGTGGTCCCATGCTACGAGATGTATCATAAAGTTGATATATATGAGCTCGGGTCAAAAGGTGCCAAAATTTTATAGGTGTATTTCACAAGACCATTAAACAATCTCCCAGCACTCTAAAATGCATGAAATCACTAATTATAGCTAGTATATTGACTTAAGAGATAACTGTAGATAGCTTTTTAACTAAAACCTGTATTTAAAAAAAAATATGAATTTTTTTGGTCCTCAAGCTGTTCATTTTTAGTGGTGCAAAAAGGCACTCGGTATGGGTAGTAACTTTAAACGTGACTTAAGTTAGTTTCTAGTCACTTCAGGGTCCTTTTTTTGTGTGACAGGCAAGAGGGATTGTCAAAAAATGCTGTCAGATGAGAAATTGCTAAAAATTTGGTGTATAGAATATACTAGCAGCAGTGAAAAGCGTGGTGTTGCTCATGATGCTTGATGTCACATCAAAAGCATGAGTTACGTCTGCCTTTTTATTTACAGCAAGCATATAATAGGGTCACAACCATATATGGTTAAAAATATAGGCAATAAGGCATCTAAAAAGCAAAACTTATAAAACTTTTGCGATACTCATAAAAAAGGAGAATATGGTAAATTTTTGTGCTCACAAAATCATGAGCAACACCATAGCGTGTAACAAGCCGATTTTTTGTTCCTCTGGCTTTCTGGTCCGTATTTTGTATTATCCAAGAGCTCTCCTGCACTAAGAGGTCACTTCCCTTCTCACCCAGCATGGCGTCAAGACTTGAAGGTAAGCAAAAGTGTGTAGTCACAGCAATATTTGGAATCATGAGCAACACCAAAAAAATAACAAGAGTCAAATTGCTTCAAACAAGTTTAATTGATGTTCTTTCGTGACTGGAAATTTGCCATTTCTCAACTTCCATCCATGATTTCGCTTTTTCCCAGACTTTTAGACTGAATGTAGTTGATTTAGGGTAATTTAGACCTACGGCAACGAGGTCACATGTCGTGAGCAACATCATAATTGTCTATTATGTACTAGGCTGCCTGAGAATCGGCTAGGTCAAGGTATGAATGAACATTGTCAACATTCCAGCACATTAATTTGCATCATTTAGGCCATATTTTGTGATAGGTAGGAAAGATGTTTCAATTTAGGGGTCACTCATGACCAAGTGAACATGTGACCACAATACAATGGAAGTCACACATCGTGAGTGACACTGGTTTTGATGAATGGATCATTTTCAGTACTTCCACAAGCAATTCTTTTAGATAATTTAAATGTGTTTGTAGAACTGATTTTGTGTGTATAAAGATGATGGCTGCACATTTTCTGGATATTGATAATTCATAGAAGGAGTGTTTCTCATGATTCAGTAGTACGAGTGACCACAAAACAGTTGAAGTTACGCATCATAAGTGACACTTATTTTGTGTAAGGATTATGTTCAAGACTTGCAGGGAATGTTTCTTTTATAGAATTCAAATGTACACTTCAGAACTGAAGTAAGAATTTAGCAGTAAGGACTATTCGATTTTAAGACACTGTCTGTGGAGAATAACTGTGTTTCTCATGATTCAGTAGCAAGAGTGACAACAATACAGCTGAAGTCACACATAATGAGTGACACTTGTTTTATGAAAATGGTCTTGTGCAAAGCATGCACAGACAGGTCTGCTATAAAATTAAAATATAAACTTTATAACTGAAATAACAGTGTAGAGCAAGTACTTTTTGGTCATAATTCAGAAGTTTGAGTGACAACGGAACACATGAAGTCACACATAGTGAGTGACACTGGTTTTGGTAAATGGGGTTATATTAAGTACTCGCATAGGCAATTTATTTAAATAATTCAAACATGTACTTGTATTTAGAACTGATTGTAGAGTGTAACTGCAAGAATAATGACTGCATGTTTTCTAGACACCAGTATTTCATGAAAAGAGTGTTTCTCATGACTAAGTAGTATGAGTGACTACAAAACAGTTGAAGTCACACATAATAAGTGACACTCATTTTGTGAAAAGGATTATGTTTATCACGTGCAGAAACAATTTATTTATAAAATTAAAATATGCACCGAAGGACTGAAGTAATAGTTTAGCACAAAGACTTTTGGGTTTTAAGATACCTTGTCTTTTGAGAATTACGGTGTTTCTCATGACTCAGTTGTATGAGTGACAACAAGACAGCTGAAGTCACACTAATTTTAGTGAATAGATTAAGTTCAGTGCTTGCACTGGCAGTTCTTTTAAATAATTCAAACATTGTGTAGAACTGATTGTATGAGGGTAAGAATAATGACTGCATGTTTTCTAGACAATGATATTTCATAAAAAGAGTGTTTGTCATGACTGTTGAAGTCACACATAATAAGTGACACTTGTTTTGTGAAGACAGTTACTTTCAGTACTTCCAATGACGATTCTGGAATATAGAATTCAAATGTACACTTTAGAACTGAAGTAAGAGTATAAAAGAAGGACTCCTAGGTTTTTAGATCTGTGTCTTTTGGAAATTATGGTGTTTCTCATGATTCACTGGTGTGTATGACAGTAACATGTCAGGAGAGACACATGATAGGGTACTAAGGAATAAGTGGTTCATAATTATAATGTGTATATTTACAGTTACAGTCGAGAACAGAAAACTCGAACACACTAATCTCGAATTCACGGAAATGTCGAACGCTGTTATCGGCCCTTTTTAAATGCCTCTATTTTCTTTGTATTATTAACACGATTTTCTCGAACTCTCAACACGCATTTCTCGAACGATTTCATCATCATCTACCCGATCTCAAAGCAGCGAAATGACCGATAAAGCCTTTCTTTGTCTGGCGTTGCTCGTCCCAGTGTTGGTGATAAGGGAAAGGTGTGCGGGAGTGCCGTGGTAATGGGCAAGGGATCAAGACAATGCTTTGTGTGGCTCTATTGAATCAGCGGGAGGGGGGTGGTGTAGTGATTGAGCATGCAGAGCGACCTGACAGGTGGTGGACTAGGTCAACACACGCTGCGATAAATTGCGTCGAACATGACGCGATGCGCACAGAGTGTGGCGGGGCGATAGGCAATAGCAGACTGGCAATAGTGCCGCTCCTAATTTCTTTTCCTCGATAACGTCGAACACATCAGAATCACACTTATGCACCAAAGTTCGATTTACTCTGACGAAATCAGGTGATTTTTCGTCTTCTGTTCATTAAATTCAGTGTGTTTGTCATAATTTAATGTGAAACGTCGGAAACAGGGAAGGGAGGTCATTCTAATTATGTTAAGATCAGAGCAGATTAGTGTCGTGTGGTTATCTCCCCTTACCAGTCCCTCTAGTCCATGAGTAATTGTGAAAATATTGCCGTCACGGGAATCTCGAATTACGGAAATCTCGAACACTTTTTTCGATCCCGGAGAAATTCGAGTTTTCCGTGCTCGACTGTATATGATATCTGCCAAGCTTTTAATACTTGAATGTTTCAGTTGTCTATGACTCTATCATGTGCATAATATGAAAGTGAGAGGTTGATTGTTAGTGTCTCATGACACAAGGGATGTGACCACAGACTGTTTTCGTGGACACTTAATTCATGGCAAAAGGAATAAATATTGATATCCCCACAGCTCCACACTACTAAATATAAAACAGATTAGTATTTTTTTGTGATTCTCGTGTACCTCATTTTGCACTGGGGTCTCTGACAAGTTTCTAGTATAGCGATAAATGATAAATGATGGCAGCCGCTTGATTTTTAGCGTTCTTCTGTGAATTTTTAAAAAAAAAATCTTCAACCAGTTATCATAAATTCTCTTAAGGGGAAAAAAAGATCTGTGCTGAAAAGGAACACAAGAGAAACACTCTTTTTAAGATAAGAGCTATAATTCATGTACAAGTAGTTCATCAGAACTGTATGACACTTCTTTGTTTCTTTGTTTACAGGGCTGAGAAACCTCCAGCCCAAGCCTCCTAAAAAAAAGGGCAAGAGCAATGCAGAAAAATGCAAGGAATATAGACAGAGGCTGAAATTGGATCCACTGAAGCATGAGGAAGCAAAGAAGAAGAAGAAGATAGAGCACAACCGACGGTATAGAACAGTGCTTAGTCCGGAGCAGAAAGAAAGAAAACGGGAACTGGACAGGATTGCACAACAGAAAAATAGGTAATTTTTCTTTGTAATTGTCTCTGCTTTGATCATTCTTTTAGAGCTCAGTGACAGTGGTGTTGTGGGATATCACTTAATGATGTTTTATAAAAGATATTATACTAACTTGCAGGCATAAATATATGTGAAAGGTTCTTTGAGTGCCTAGGAAGGCATGTGGATGAAGCGAATAAGGTCTGTAAAGGGGCTACCACAAAGCAAGTGAACAGTTGTGATTAGCATGTTTGAGGGTTAAAGGGACAGGGGAAGCTATTTGCTTCACAGCCTAAAAAATCCATAGTATTTTTTCATAAATTTTCAACCCCTTGCCCATTTACTTCGCCCAAGCGCTCCCGAGAAAACGCAGCTTGAAAGTCGGGATTTTCACACCCTGCGGGC
>JAWQUT010000681.1:25378-49301 GCA_033807755.1 Ellobium chinense
AACTATTTTCACGTCGATATGCCAGCTGTTTGACCGGCTCTTCGACGCATGTTCATTGATTTATGACTAGTGATGATGTAACTAACACCGCCCCTAAGCGCAGAAAACACTGCCTGAGACAATAGTTACTTGTCAATCAAATCCTATCCTGCTGTGCAACATCTTAACAACCTATGTGCCCCTCAGGCAAATGAAAGAGAATGTAAGAACCGTAGACCAATGAGACTGAGAGCTCATTAAACAATACAAGGGGGAAAACGGCCCAGACAACCATACATAGGCTATGCATACATTAATAAAGCGACTCACTCAGTGCCCAGACAGATGCTTCTTTTATCCAATATTCATCCTGCTTTTTCTAAGATAACAGCATTGCAATCAAAGTCAGGCACTTGTTCACAGTCTTCAACAAAAGACTTAATGATCATATATACAAAAAAAGCATAAAATTTAGCACCAAGGAAAGTTATTGCATGTAGATAATTCTCTTCGCACAACGACTATTAGTAAGTATTAGCTCGCCTCTCGCTTTATGACGTCAAGCCTTATTCCCGCGCTGACCGGACGACCAGTTATGGCGGCCTGCGCGGTGTGAAAATTCCGACTTTCAAGCTGCATTATCTCGGAAGCGCTCGGGCGAAGAAAACGTGTAAAGGGTTGAAACTTTATGAAAAAATATTGCCGATTTTTAAGGCTGTGAAGCAGATAGCTATCCCTGTTCCTTTAAGTAAATAGGGGGCATAGCTCACTCCAGTGCAAGAAATAAAATGTCTAAACTCAGTGGGATATCTATTGTCATTGACAATAAAGTAAGCTGCATTTATAAAAGCATGATCCTTAGCCCTCAGTAAGATATATGTATTGTGTCATCCCTATTATATGATGCTTGTAAGTTTTAATCACACTCAGAAACGGTGATTGAAACCATTCGTTTCTCAACATTTACACTGCTTTGTCTACCAAAAAAGATTTTTTTAAAAATAATGAATTGGTACATATATCAGCTCGAGATGTTGTCACGCCGATAATGTCTGGAGTCAAGGGTAGCAACCAGCGATATTTTTGAAGTGCAAAGTTTTAGCTAAAGGTTCTTACTGGAGATAGACCAGTTTTCACAAGACTTGCAGAAACCTTGCGTTCAACAAGACCTCGGCTTCAGTGAGGATTGAAGGCCGGTTCCTGCGACCTCATTAGAGCTGAGGTTCACTGCATTCATTTGTTTTTGATTTGATTTATGAGGGAAGTATTTAGGACTGCCAACTATTACTGTTTAATTTCATATAAATGTGACCCGAGGTCGAATTAAATTCAAGATTTAGTTTGATCAGGGCAACAGGCTTAAAGTTGTACTTGACATTATGAGTCATTATCATTAATAGACTCATTAACTAAAGAAAAACACTTAATGCCATATTGTATTATGCTTTCTAGGGAACAGTTCTTTTTGTTACCCCACCTCATGTGGTCCTTCTCTCCTAACAATTTTTTAAAGTAAACAGAAGAGTTGGCAGACTTGAAAATCTTCAACAGAATCTTTTGTGATGTAAATTTTAATTGTTAAACTGTGGCTCTTAAGTTCCTTTGGTTTTTTTTAACATCTCTTAGGGACAGACTAAAATTAGGAAAAGTAGGAAAACCGAAGGTGAAGACACCAGAGAGATTGCAGCCCACCACCCGAAAAAATGCCATGGAGGAGGCTGTGAAAATGGCAGACAAGCGCGAAAAGGCCAGATTAAGGCAACAGAAACGTCGCAGTGCCATGTCGGCCCAAAAGAAGCGGAGAGAAAGGGAGAAAAGGATGGAGTATTATTACAAATCGAAGCAGCTAAGACATGTAAATGTAGGGACGAATACCCCAAAACGCATAAGGCTTCACCTTGAGACCTTATTGAATGGTGTTAAGTCTGCACTCAGCAGATCTCGTTCGAAGCTTGCTATTTTCAAGCTCCGGTTTGTAAAAACACTTCTTTCTAGAAAGAAGGATCATGGTACCTGTACTGAATTTTCTTTTTATAAAAGACAGCGGCCTCAATCTTGTTTGATTGAGAGCTATTATGATAAAATAGCATTAGACTTTCCAGGCAAGAGAGGAGCATCAAAACAAAAAAAAGTATTAACCAAACCTCTTCTTGATGTATATCAAGACTTTAAGAAGGCATATCCAGGAGTTAAGGCTTCGCTTACTACCTTTAAAAGGCGTAGACCTTCTCATATTGTTTTGTCTTCGAGTCAGAAATTTATCCAATGCTTATGTGAAAAATGTACTAATGCTATGTTGTTAATGAATGTCCTGAATGGTTTTCTTGACAAGAAGCCTGAATGTAAGGAAAATGTTACCCTGAGTAGCAAAGTTACCTCTGTTGAGGATCTTGTAGAAAAAACTTTGTGTAAGAATGTGAAGAGAGAATGCATTGAAAGAACTTGTGCAGAGTGTGGAGTGAATGTGCCTGTCGAAAAATGTGCAGCTTTTTCGGCTGATAATGCCATCGTCATGATGGGCAAAAAAAGGAGGTGTGTGCAAACTTCTACAAGATAGAACAGCATCCAGGGATGGTTGGTGTTGGCTGCCCATGTCATCTAATTAACATTGCTGCCAAGACTGCTGCAAAAGCCCTCCCCATCAAAATTTATAAAGTATTGGTGGATAAGTTTTACTTCTTCCGACATAGTGATAAGAGGAAAGCAGACTTTGGCAAGTTTCAACAGCTGTACAATGAGGAGGTCAAGAAAATTCGGAAATACTGCCCAACTCGCTGGTTGTGCATCGATCGCCTCATAGAATTGTGGAAACCTCTTCACAAATACACATCAGATGTTATCAACAAGGAGAAAGAGAAGGAGCAACAGAAAAGAAAGAGTAAAGCAGAGGCAGAAAGAAAGAAAGGTGATCATGTCATAGCATCAATGTTTAGGGAGAGTGCCAAGGAAGAGGGGAGTGAAGAATCACCAGCAACCAGGCTCCATAGAATTATGGAGTTTGTTAGCTCCAGAAGAAACCTGGTCCTCACTGCCTTTCTTCAGAGGATTATGCCTACATTTGATGAGGCTAACAAAATTCTTCAGTCGGAAGAACCTCTGGTACACAAAACCAGAAACATTCACATGGGGCTGCTGAGAAATACCCTTACTCAATTTATAAAGCCCAAAGTCCTTGCCCTTACAAGTGATCTTACACAAATTGACATAACCACAAATCATCTTCTAGACAAGGATCTGGACATTGGAGACCTGGCACATTCATTAATGTCAAACATGTCCTCCAAGGCTAAGGCATCTGTCTACAGCAGTGTGAAACCATTTCTGATGACAGCTGCAGAGTACATTATCACCAAACTGCCACTGAAAAATCCAGTTTTTGTTAATGCGCCAGTGGTAGATATCAACAGAAAACTGGACGCAGAGTTCCAAGAACTCAATTTCTTTACATCATGCCATCCCTCAGACTGCCCTCCTCAGGTACTTAGAGATGAATTCAGACTGTACAAGTCATATCACGACCATTTGATCTTCAAGAATGATCAAGTCGTCATACCACTATCCATGCGTCCTGAGATGCTTAAAGCTCTCCATAGCTCACACCGGGGAATCGACGCATGTCTTCGCAGAGCAAGGGAATGCCTCTACTGGCCAACTATGTCTGCAGATATCAAACAACATGTCACTGGCTGCAACACCTATCAGAAGTTTGCAACCCGGAACCAGAAACAAAGTCTCTGCCCACATGACATCGGAACATATCCATGGCAGAAAGTAGGTTCTGACCTGTTCCAATTTGCCAAAAATACCTACCTCGTCTCAATGGATTACTACACTGGTTTTTTCGAAATCGACGAGCGGGGAGCAACAGCAACAGCGCACGCAGTGATAAAAAAACTCAAATACCACTTTGCAAGATACGGGATTCCTCTCACCTTATTCAGCGACAATGGTCCCCAGTTTAACTGCTTTGATTTCAAAGCCTTTGCAAACACCTGTGCTTTTGAACACATAACATCCTCGCCCCACCATATCCAATCCAACGGCATGGCTGAAAATGCTGTCAAGCAAGCTAAAACCCTGCTACGAAAATGTAATGATTCAAACTCTGACCCCTTCTTGGCCCTATTGGAAAGCCGAAACACTCCCGAACAACACATGGGAATCAGCCCCATCAATCGCTTCTTGGGACGTCATACTCGATCACTACTGCCCATACAAACAGCGTTTTGTAATTAGCAATAGTCAAGTTGTTGAAACTTTATTGAACAGCCCTGATGTCACCCTGCATAGTGATGGTATTTCACGGGACCAGAAAAAAGTTGTTAACCATCAGTTTACCTTGGATAACGGTGAAACATATTTTCTAGGTTTCATACCTGTGGCAACAGAAGATTCAAACACGCTGTTGGATATTACCATCAATCTATTGAAAAAAAATGTCTCAGTGCTTTCTTGATCTATCAGCTGATTTAGAATTTCAGAACCAAGACAAAATTTTTAAAGACATTTTATCCAGGATCACCAGTACCATGACTGACAGGGCATCATCAATTAAGTTGTTTGACTCAAAATTTGAAGATTTTGTTTCTACTGAGCTTGGTTTTGATGTGAGAATTAATTTTCTTCATTGCAATGCCCATTTCCTTTTAGGGCTGAGCCATGCTTGTGAGAAGGCTGTGATGGCTGTGGAAAAAGAAATCATTGATTCTGTTGGACATTGCCTGGGTCGGGACCAGAGTCCTCAATTTAAACATTTTTCCAAAACCTCAGAAAGCTCAACCACAAGAGTCATTAGAACGTTATGTGCAATTTTTGGTCCCCGAGGAGATAAAAAAAATGGATGCCGTGAAGAGTGGATCACCTTTTATGAAGATTCCTTAGTACCAAGTTTTAAGGCCAATAGATTCAATTGGTTTTTTTTTTTTTTTTTTGAGGCAGCATCAGCAATTATTCACCATATAGATAAACTGATTCAGTTTTTTAAATCGGGAGTCCTAGGTCCTGATCGCAATTTGAAAATTCAGAGTGTTTCACTCGATGTTGAGGATTCAAATCTGATGTCTATTCTTAGTGCTCTTGCAGCTTTTTTTTACTTTAAGATCGCTGGACCACACTGGAAAATTGTTAATAGTAAGATTCCTTATGCCCAGTTTCATGTGTATGTTCAGAGAATGTTTTCTTGTTTTGAACGCTGGTCTGAGAATCCTAGAGAAATGCTTGAAAATCTTCATATTTCTGCCTTTGGCCCAGAGTAGTCCATTTAATCTCCGACAGTTTCTTCTGACGGTGAATTTATTGCAAAGCAAGATCCTACCTTTGTCCTGAAGGCTGTATGCCTTATAGAGTAATTTCACGACGAAAAACGAAACGCGATCGCTGCTTTTAATTTACCGAGACGGGGAGTTCCGGTTGTTCGATAAATGGCGTCTCTCGTGTTCTCAACATATACAGTAGCCAACTTAAAAGAATATGTAAAGTCCAAAGGACAATTACTCAGTGGAAAGAAGGAGGAGCTGGTGAGGAGAGCAGAAGCCACACATCTACTTTTTAAAAATCAAGATTCTGGTGATAGTAATCCCACAGATAGATCTACATGTACGCCCAACGGTGAACCAGACTGGATCTCTAAACTCCCTACTGATCAGTGGACGGAGGCAGATCAGATTGAGGTGAATCAGTGGCCTCCATTCACTGAAAAGGAATTATACAATTATCTGGTGTATGCAAAACAAGAAGGTGTGGAGAGGAAGGCGAAGAGGCAGACAAAGGCAAAGGACTTTTATGATTCCTGCCATGTACATTCATTGAGGTAAGCAGATTCTAGTAGGTTAGTTCTTATTCTCTAGTCCAATCTATTATATAAGTCTCCAGAAATCCAAAAATATTGTTAACTTACTGTCTGTGTTTTCTAAATTGTAACCAGTTTTAAAATAAAAAGGAAACACACGACTGAGACTCTAAAGCAAACAAATATAGGGCGTTCAATGCAACCCTGTTCGTGCTTCATTCAGAGACATGCTCTGATTCTGATTTGTCGTCCAAGCTTAGAATTTTTTAAAAAGTCTCTTCTTTGGTGCACTGCATCCACAAGATATTGGTATTATAACAATGTGAGTATCATTAACTTATTTGACCACCACCAGAGACTGCCCTGACCTTCTAATGAATGTAGTGATCGTTTTCATCATGATTTAAGTCCACTCTTATTTGATGATTTTATTGAGTAGGCCTAGTAACATTTTTCCCCCTATTTTGCCAGGTACCACCCCATCAGTGCACATGATGACGAATGTTTTGTAAAGTGTAGTGTCATCCCAAGTGCTGCACCTACAGACAGCAAGAGGTATCCGGACTACTCTGTCTGGGTCAAGCTATCAAAGATAACAGGTCATGTGGGGACTGGATTCTGCACTTGTCCTGCAGGGTAAGTTACCAAGTTGTTTCGTCAAATACTGATATCACTAATATCAAAAAGAGGCAAATACACTAAAAGAAAAGACTAGCGAGGTTCAGCTAGCCCAAGTAAGAGCACACAGAGTCTTTCCCAAGGATTCCTTCCCACTACTGCAGGCCGGGAACTAGCAAGGAATGCCTGGAAAAGGCTCTGAATCGTACCAAAATGTATGAGATGTACCAAAACTGGTGTGTTCAAAATGATGCTATACCAGTGAAACAGCATAAATACACTGAAGTCTTTAACAGTGAATTCAGCATAGGCTTCATGGCACCAAAAAAAGACAGGTGCGATAAATGTGAACTTGGAAGAGTCAGCAAAGAACTCCAGGCCACTGAAGATGAGGCTTTAAGAGCTCACATTTCAAACAAAAACAAAGCTTACCGTGAAAGAGAAAAAGATAGAAATGACAAAACGAAAGCAGTAGTTTGTTTTGACCTGGAAAATGTGTTTAGCTTGCCAATCTCCGGGGTGTCAATATTTTTTTTTTTTTTTACAGGAGGAAGCTTTGCACTTTCAATATGACAGCCCATGTGTCACTTTCCAAGAAATCATACTTTGCCATCTGGCACGAAGGTAACGGTGGCCGTGGGGCAAATAACATGGCTAGTGCCATTTTTCGAATCCTTGACGAAATAATGGTTGACCACACAAGCATCAAGAAGCTGACACTATGGTCAGATTCGTGTGTGTGCTAAAACAGAAATAGTGTAATGACACTGGCCTTGTCCCTAATCATTAAGGGGAGAGGGGGGCTATGGGCTAACTTGGGGGCAAAAATGACCCAAAAAAATCACTAAATTATCAATTCTGAGATTTTGAGCTATTTTGCTAGTTTAAAATGTCAGGAATCGATCTGTGAAGGTTAGAAACTTTAATAATTAGTATAAAACATTCAAAATTGCTTTAGAAGAGACCCACCCTCCCATAAAAAATTTCATGAAAAGCAAAGAAAAGGCAAAAATTTGCAAAGTTTGGGTCTTGACAACGTTAGCATTACAGCAGGTTATCATGTACTATTTGGTACCGTTGGAAAGCTCTACTCGATTACTATCGAATGAGGCCATCGGTACTACACTTTTATAGAATCAAAAGTAAAAATTTCCGTCTGAACCAGCAAAGGTTTCTTGCCTCTGATTGGTTCACGAGTTTCGGTCATGACAAGACGCGTTCTGATTGGTCGACACCGATTCCGGTTTGTTATGATGCCATAACCTCTTCCCATGATCCACCGCAATTTTGCTACTTCGGCTTGCTCTCGATTCAACTTGAAAAGATCAACTTTTGTGACCTGTACGGCAATTATCTTCAAAGTTACTGAGAATTTTCATCTACATCGTGATTCTACTATCGAATGAAGGTAGGTTTACCCCCCCCCCCCCNCCCCCCCCCCCAGTCTGTCCTGCACAACTGAAGAGCCTTGTTCATTATGGTCAAATGTGGTGAGAACCTATAGTCGATAGTCTAACCTAGTGCGAGAGCCATTCAAGAGATGGACAGAGTCCACTCTGTCATAGAGAGACATATAAGGCACCAAGAAATTTTTAGTCCACTGGGCCTCATCAAGAAATTGACTACCATACATAAAGAACACTAAAACCATCCAAATGACAAACTTTTTGGATTATCAAGCTATGGCCAAAAGGGAATTTCAGTTCAGCAGAGTGCCTTATACTCAAGTCCGCCAGCTGAAAGTTTCCCACATAACTGGTGTAGTTTCATACAAAGTAGACCACGAGTCTGCTGATTGGACCACAGTAAGTGTCAAAATTGAACCTAGGTCAACTAGAAAAGGCCCACAGCAGAAGCATCAAAAGGAGATATCCATCCAAAAGCTAACAAAACCTGCTGTAGGGCTTGAAAAGAAGAAGGACATCAGGTCTATGCTTCAGTACATGCCTGAGAATGACAGAGAATTCATGAGCACTGTAATAGTCTAATCATAGAAAGAGAAAGTGTTGAAAGAGAGAGATTGATTATGGTAAACCACTAAATGTACTGATACTTTAAGGTGGTCAATAATAATTGTAACGAAGATTGATTGAGTTTGTGTTTTACGGCGTGTCAGCACGATTACGGCTATATTACGCCCTCATGGTTACTGTTAACGTTTTTTAGTAGAATTTTCCTATCAATTTTGCCCATCCAACCAAGCTGTGATTGATATTAAATAAAAAAAGTGGTGCTCTTGGGTGTGGGCAGACATTTTACAAGTGAAGGAGACACAATGGTTTCATCGGAAACATGGAATAGTAGGGCATTTAGACATGCTCCATAATAGCTTTGCTTTTCTGAATAATCCGGACTTCCATAATATCGCTAGTTTCATATATTCACACTAAATGTGTTCGAGTGCAGTGTAAGGAAATGTCCTGATTTAATGAAATTTACATGGAATATTGCAGATACATAAAGATCAAAGATAGCAACAACAGTAGGGTAAGGGGTCGCTCAATGTGGCAGTTTTATGATGACATGGAGGCTGTGTTACAGAACGACCCAGCTGTCAGTCCACCATGTGTGATTACAGACGGATCATCGTTCACTGTTGAGGTGAGAGAATCGACAGCTCCTGCTGCGGCTGCCTCACAGGAACCAGCTCCACAGCCAAGAGTGACAAAGACAGCTGGCAAAAGGAAAGAGCCACCCACTTAGGCGGCAGAATTTTTGCAAGATGCGAAAAAGCATCACAGGATTGTTCGAAAGGAGCTACGTGCACTAGTCGCTGAAGAAAAACGGCGTAACGATCTTTTTGAACGTTTTCCGGACAGCATCAAGTGATCACTGATTGTAAAGTAATAAAATTTTCATAAAGTAGAACAACAAAGTAGTATCTCAAGTCTCCTTTTTGTTTGTCTTTTTTATTTTTTAATAATTCAGTTTGCCTCTTCACACATACGTTTTAATACTGTTTAGCATACGTACTCTACTGCACTGAATACTCACTTCATAATACTGATCTATTTATCACTCATTTGTATTAGGTGAGGGTGATTCTGTTGCACAAAATCACCTTGCTTCTGGACTTATTATGAACTTCAAAACTTTAGGTCAGACAATGGCTCAAGTCTTCTGTTCCACAATATTTGGCTATAAATGTTATTGATACCCTGATCTCATACTGGATCAGAATGGAAATGCCACAGGAATAATGCAGTGCAAAGACCTCTTGCATTGTTCGTGAAATGTCAAAGCAATACACAGAGAAAGTAAGTTCAAAGCTGCAGATTTTGCCATATGCCATTGCAACAGATGGAAGCAATACAGCCGATTCCAAGTTGTATCCTATTGTGCTGTCCTTTCCTGACGCTGAAACAAAAACAGTTAAGCTGCAGGGTCATGTCGGTGGCATCTACAGATGTGAACATTAGTAACATGCTCATGGAGGAATTAAAGAGAGTGGGCATTCCCATTTCCAATTCTGTGGCCCCATGCAAAAACCTGATAACCCAAAATTTCTCAAATAGATTATGGGCAAGGCCGTCTGATAGTGGTACTATCTATGATAATTAATTAGAAAAGATCGAGTGCTTAGTTTTGGCTCAGTGCAAATTTTTTTGGCAACCACCTGATATCCCCATCCTAATTTCGGTGTAAAAACCTGACAACCCACTTCCAAGATGGCGGCTTACAGTGGAAGAAGGGTATGCCCACCTCAGAAATTGTCGTTTAAAGCCGCTTCATCCTTGTTGAATGAAGGTAAGCTTATAATCTCTTTATCTGTACACATTTTACAATGAAACAAACGTATCTAGATCAAGATCTATGCACAGATTTGTCTTTAAAATGAAAAAGTATGGTCACAAGATCACAATTTTTTTTTCCCTCTCCACTGGTATCGAAAACTGATGGCAGGCCAAAGTATTGGTATTGACTCGGTCAGTCTTGTGCATGTGTTCGATATAATAATAGGGCTTTCAAACTGGTTTATAATTGGATCAATTAATTGATTCTCTGTGTCTAGATCTAGACTTAGAGAGCTACTATAGCATGAAGAGCCCTCTTACACTTGATTTTGAACTAGATCTAGTCTAGATCCATTTATAGATTTAGATAAGTGCAAAGGAAAGGAAAAAAAAGCAGGTATCGACTACCCAATTATAAAGAACTTACAAATTGAGTAGTGATTACTGAGTACTTGATAATTTTATCAATAGGAGCAAACCATTTTTACTGCATGAGAAGGCCTGTTCATTTTTCCTCAATATGTTTACAATTTTATTCCTCAGCTCTAGATCAAGATGACGATGACTCTGATGGATCTACCAATCTAATACTTGCCAGTGATTCAGAGTAGAGTTGGAAACCGCAAGACAGTGATGACAGTGATGAGGATATTCCAGTAAAGAAATGGGTCCTTCCTCCAAGTAAAAAGGGAAAATGTTTATAAACTGGGATGTTAGTGTCCGTTTGGTATAAAGAACTCAAATTGATGGTTTGATATAAGGAGTCATACTGCATTAAACTTTTGGCAGAAAGTGACAGTGGTGGGTATTTTTGAAAAAAAGGAAGAGGTCCTTATTCCCAGCAAAAAACACAAAAGGTTTGTAATATGTGATGGTAGTGTCAGTTTGGTATAAAGAACTCAAATTGGTGGTTTGGCATAAGTAGTGAGGGGTGAGTTTGTGGTTTACGGCGTGTCTGTAGAATTTTCCTATCAATTTTGCCCGGACAGCGGCCGCTAGGCCTACTCTTTTATGATTTTAAAACTGTCAAGGGAGACATCAGGAATGACGACCCCCTAAACACCTGATGCTGTTATTAATCGGGGCCCAAAGCGAAAGAAAAAGAAAGAGACTGTGTGGTGGAGATTATGTTGGACATAAGGGGAAAGTAAAAGTAAAATTGAAGAAGGCCCACCATGAAATTGCAAAAAACATTGTTTTTTAAACATTGATGCTACAAATAGAGAGCAAATCAGGCACTCTTATTATAGCCTATCAGATCACACAGCACAAAGATATTTTCTTTCAGGCTGTATAATAAGCTCTAAGCCAAAAAGATCTTACTCAAAACAGAACAAGAGAGATTTTACATTTCAGTATTCCTTGACTGTAAACTCACAATATGTAGCCATCTGTAAGCAAGCTCTAGCAAGTATATTAGGAATAAAAATTGCTAAAATTAATTATGTATGTGATCTTATCAAATCAAACAAAACTCCTCCTCCATTCAGTACTGATCAGCATGATAACAATTTTGGCCATTTCATCTAAGAAAATTTCATCAATTAGCAGACAACATGTATTAGACTTTATTGACAGTGTTCCAAAATACAGAAGTCATTACACTAGCAAACTTAACCCACACAGATATTACTTGTCACCATCGTTAACACAATCAAAACTCTTTGATATGTATGTTGTTCACTGCGCAAAAGAAGCCGTTGAGCCTGTCACATTAAGAATGTTTTCTGAAATATTTAAAAACAGAAACCTTCACTTTGGACAGCCTAGTTTGGACACATGCAAGACATGCGATAAGTTAGAGATGGACAGACTTGCCAACCCCAAATGATCAGTCCATTACATTAGAAAGGGAATTGCATTTGCGGAAAGCAGAAGCAGGACAAACAGTATAAAACACAGATTTTGAAGAAGCCAAAAGAAATAAACAAATTACAGGTAATACGTACAAAACATTTCAGTGCTACTTGCCTCAAAAGTTGTCCTCTCCATTCTGAAATGTTCTTGAAATGCTGCATCTGAATAACTTGTCGCCACAGAATCTGCATAACCCTCAAGCCTTGTAGGTTTTTCCCTGCCTCTCGGTTCGGTCCATCACCTCCCCCCTCTCTCCCTTTCATGTTTCGGCAGCAATTGGGCTACTCAATTGTCTCTGCGGAAAATTGCATAGCATTCCAAACCAACCCCCCCCCCCCNCCCCCCAAAATAAAAAAAAAATATTGTACTATAAATTGCAAAATTTCACAAATTGTGTAATCATCAAGCTGCATTGTTTATTACCACTGCAAAAATGTAGAAACGGAACACATTTTCTATGTCCCGTTGACACAATATCGCAACCATAGTGGAAAAAAGAACATTGTCTGGCCAAACCCAATAGGTCCGAAATCAGGTGCAAGAATGAATTGGAATATTATAAAAAACTTCTTCATGGTTGGCATTTTACATATCTTTTAATGATTAAATGGAGTTGAGAGGAAAGATAAATTGCAACGCCCGTTGTACCTCCTAAACCTCGTGAAACAGTGGGGGCGCGTCTATGGTTACCCAGCAGACATGACCCCAGTATGAATGCCCAGCCGCCATGTTACTGCGCTCAGCGAGTGAGAGAGGCCTCCATGTGTTATAAGCTCCTTGGTGAGCGAGTAAATTGATAGTTACGAGCTCCGCTATTGTACTGCTCATTAACACCTATTGTCTGAGCTAAATACGCCTAATGTTGCCAACATTCCATAATCTATGATCATGATTTTTAAGGAGAGATGTTAAGGCTTGATTATAATAACGGTCCTTTAAAAAAATCAGGTGCAAATCTTCTGTCCTGATCATTTTAAGTGCTATACATTGACAACGGTCTCCGGTTATATAAAAGTGAGGGCAGTGAAACTTGCGTTTCATGTCATACACGCCATGGAATGCTGGCTCAAACGACTTTGCAATATACTGTATTATGAATAAATATTACTTTTTTCAGCCACATGGCAAGTATCAAGTGCCTACACTGTTTGTCCTTTCGCAAAAACAGAAACTATTTCAACGCTTGTGCTGGAACTTATGGCTGTGAGCTTGGTTGAGTGCTCTGTTAACTTTTTTTCATCTTTTGTCTTCATTTGCATCACACTATGTGTTTAAATTCATCGTGTCCGACAAGCCGGTCCTACCGGCTCGGGCGACATTTACTCTGACCGACGAACCGGTGACACCGGCTCGGTAAATCACGTCGCGTTTTATATGCGACTTCGAGTTATTTTACGACATTAATTGGTATTTCGGCAAGTAGTATCGAAAATAAGGCTTATTTTATCACCTAACTTCCGAGTGGGTCGTTTGAACGTTGTTTGAGGCTGTAGCCTGTTGGTTTTTCACATTGCTTACTCAAACTGATTCCTCGCTTTTTGTAAATATGGCTTTTGGAAGTAGACCTCCTAGCAGGCTTACTGCTGAGCAAGGAGTTATTCACTCGGGGATAGTGACAGTGACAATCTAAGTTCATTCTCTTTCGATGGCTTTGTCAACCCAGGCCTAGGTTTAGAGTCAGATCAAGATCAAGAAAATTCTGACTCAACCAGTTCTGATAATGAAGATGATGAAAGACCACTACTTGCTGGACCTTCACAGAGAAAGAATGCAAAAGTGACTACCATTAGAAATGGTAGAGGTCTTCTCAAAGGTAAAAGAAAGGCCAAATCAAGTAAAATGCCCCATGGCGATGCATCAGTTCCAGGGGCGGAAGCTGTAACAGCATAGCGACAGATAGCTGCAAATGAGAGAAACAAAACTTCTGGTAATAGATCAGGGATTATTTTACAAAGACACCATCTTACTGGTATACTCCTTGGTTTTACCAGATGTTACCCAGCCGTGACAGATTTCTTGCTTTTTACCACACCATGCTCCACACTGGTGAAACTGGTGCTCAGTCGGAAGACAAAATAGAACCAGTTATGAAATCTCTCATCAATAATTTTCAGACAGCATTTTACCACTTTAAGGTGGATAACAAGGGCTCTTGCCATTGATGACATAGTCATTGGCTTCAAAAAGGTTCATAAACAAACAATAAAACGCATCAAAGCCGCATACATGTCACATAAAAAGCTTCGGATTATGTGACAGCTTGACGGGATATGTGCACAACTTGCTGCTTTATTACGGCAAAGACACATCATAGTAATACGTTCCAGACGCAGTTAAAGACAATCTTCAAGCTATCAAAATACTGTATTTCACTTGCAAACGTTGGAAAAGGCCACAAAGTCTTCGCAGACAGGTACTACACGGCGCTACCGGTGGTACAGTTTCTTTAAAGTCGCCAGCTGTATTTTACCGGGACCGAAAAGGATTTCCTGAAGAAATCAAAGATCAGAAACACCCAGAAGCCAGATGGTACTCACATTAAGCTGATGTCATCCTTTGTGTCTCATGGCGAGACAAGAAAGGAAAGAAACTATGCGTTATGGTCTCCACAAATTCCTAGGCAGAGATGGTGCCTGTCCGTGGCTGCACTAGTAAAACAGAGAAGCCGCTGATGGTCATTGTTAACAATATGGCCATGAACGGCTGCAATAAGGCAGACCAAAACATTGGCTATTATTCTCCAACAGAACGCAGAGCCAAGAAATGGTGGTGGAAAAGTTTTTGCTGGATGCTTGAAATTGCCCAATCCAATGCTCACATTTTGTATACCCTGTAACATCCTTTTGAGCGACGTCTTCCGTTCCGTGAAT
Organism: Ellobium chinense; assembly: GCA_033807755.1. NCBI lineage: Eukaryota > Metazoa > Mollusca > Gastropoda > Ellobiida > Ellobiidae > Ellobium > Ellobium chinense. The sequence continues at coordinate 40,225 of JAWQUT010000681.1, forward strand.
TCAAGAACAGGCTGCCATGATTCGATCTGTCGACCCAGTACATAACGTCATGGTCGAGCGTCACAAAGATCGCAACTGCTGTGGTATGCAGCACTACCACCAAACAACAACAAACAATGTTTTTGTGTGCGCAGGATGCAGTGACAAACCACATTTGCACCCAAAACATTGTTTTTACCCGCAGCATAAGCCCAAAGACCAGTAAAGACTCAGAACAATAATGACTGGTAAAAAGCGGTTTTTACATTTTTTTTGTCTTGCCTTGACCTCAGATTATGGTGGATATTACTTATGTAAGACCCTGGATTGACTTATTTGTGTGATAAACTTGTTCCTGGATAGTGACTGGACAGTTTTTCTTCTTCACCAATGGATATATATTTTATAAAGCTGATCTGCTATGACCTGGTGAGTCTAAAAATGGTTGCTCCATTTTCTGTTGCTTTTGTTTTCTCAATGTTGTTACTAGTCATGTGATATTAGACAGTTCGCGATGGACAGTATCATACCTAACGCGGAGGGATAGGTCAAAATTTTGCACTTTTTGTCTTCGTAACGGCGTGCACCGATACCGCTAGCCGTAAACAGCACACGTGTTAAGTTGTGTTTACTTTTGTGCTGGATTTCCTGTCACAGAGACAAGACTTCGGTAAGTATATGCTTTTAACACTGATTAACCATTTGTGCATCTAATGGTGGTGATTTTACTGTCATAGCATTACAGACATGCCCAAAGAGCGACATTTTGTAGACCATGTTTATCTCTACTTTTCAACAGTCAATTTTTTCATAACGGAATTGGAAAGAAGTTCCAAAATGGTGGACTGACAGAAATCTGTCGACATCGACTCGAAGTTTGATAATCAAATTACAGCACTTCTTCTCTCTTCTCTTTGGCAGTATCAAAGTGTTTATGTGACAATCGTTTGTTACCGCTACTATTTGTTTACAAGAATGGAATTAGCAGTCCCGTAGGCCATAATTAATGCATTTTGTGAAAGGAGGTCAGCATATGACCCAGTTACATCACCTTTCAGCAAGGCTGTGGTATGCAATGTAAACATCCAGAAACATGCTGGTTTCGGAAGTCATTTAGATTAGTATGGACTCTTCAGCTTTAAAAGAATTAGATTTAGTTAAACACTCTCATGCTACTTTATCCTGGCGAGCTGTGACTTGTTTATTCCTTCCATATTTTTTGCACGCCATGCATCCTCGTCTGCATAAAAAAAAATCAAAAGATCTGTGAATCCCCTTGTGAACTGTCGGTATAAACACTCCACTGAACTGGGAAAAAGTGAATTGAAAGTTCTCTGTTATAAAAATTGTGAGTTCTTTCATAATGTAAATCATAGATTTAATTACTTCTGATTGACTCAGTGGCTCAAAAATTAGTTCAAACTCAAATCCATGTAGATCTAATTTACTTTTCGGCTTGCTACACAGAAAACTCTGCATTGGACTTAGAGCAGAAATAGTTTAATCTAGATTTTAAAAAAAAACATCCCAGTTAAAAACTAGTAGAATTAAGAATAGGACCATAGGCAAAGGAGAAGATGAGAAATCACTGGGGCATTCATCCTGCTAGATTCCTAAGCCTGGTCATTTTATACTAACTGGACTAGACTAAGTCATAATGTTGATATCAAGGGCATAAATACATGTTTCAGATGATTGCAGTACTTCAGTAAATTCATCTCTAGACCAGGTTGGGCGACCACTCCTACTTAACTTAAAGTCAAACTTTCAGAGTACTTTTTATAACCTCGCAACCAAAACATGTAATGATATTTCATACATCTGGCAAATATTTACTGTTTTGAACAAGGTAGTCTTCACTTTCAATCAGTGGATTGCAATGCAATCATATGTTTTGTGATCTCTCTTTATCACGTACATGTAACTGAAGATTGTGCTTTTGACTTCAATTTATTGAATTAGTATTATTTTTTCAAATGCAGGGCATGGATGGTCCAGCACAACCAACAAAGAGACGGGTGTATTATACACCATTTTTGGATAATATCCTTTTACAAGAGGTGCTGGCCCATAACTCATGGGCCAGCAAAAATGGCTGGGTGCAGCTGGCCGTGCACCTACGGGGGTAAGAGTTGGTAGAAAAGTAATCATTTTGATGACAGCAGTGTAAAAAAAAATTTCCCCAAAAATGTACTTTTAAACACATAAAAAGATACTAAGAAAATCTGTAACTGAAAACAAATGTCAGTGCAAAAGGTTCTGTTTTCACCCACCTTACAGATTTGAAGTGTACTACAATATTACAACATAAAGTGTGCTTGACCAGAAATGTGAAAAGCTCCTCTATTGCATATTATTTTCTAAATTCCTCACCAGTGTACCAGTGTGTTTTTATTCCGCATTATACCATGGTCTCCAGTCCAAAACCTAAGGCTAAACCAAAAGGCTTGTTAACCAGTTGTAGTGTATCATTGTGAATTTTTGGATTTGGTAACCAGCCATTTTCTCATTGTTATTGTGAGAAGGCCAGGCAATAGATAATTATAACCTCTTTTGCAGATCATCTCCCTTGCTGTTTTTTCCCAATTACATCACAGATACTGTGAACTATTCTAAACACAGAACAGCTTTCTTAGCAAATCCTGTTCTTTTCACTGAAAGATTTTTTTGGATTTAACTGTTCTTCCCATATTCTTTAGGTGCACACAAATATCACCTTACTTTGCTTACTTTTGCCAGATTTGGTGTTTACCACTAATAACCTTCTACACTCAATATGCAGCATGCTTCACTTACATTTATGAATGTATATTACATGGGTTAATAAATATGTAATGTTTCATTCCATTCCAGCAAGCCTGGCTTTTTGAATGTAGAGGCCAAATCCGTGAGGGATAGGGTGAGCCTTCTACTGACGAAGTTTAAAAAAGACCAAATGGATAATATGAGGAAGTAAGTATCATCCAGGTTCTTATTATTCTTTCAGGATGCCACTTTTAAACCTTAAAAACACATTCACTGAATGCTCAAAACGTGTGTCGTGTATTCAACAGGTAATGTTCTTGGGGTTTATCCCCCCGAATTAATACTTTGGACTTACAGAATTGTTCACCGAATTGTTCCAAGTAGTGCTAAATTCATAATAAGGGAACAGTAATCATCTGTGTGTGTATTACAGTATTACAATAATAGAAACTGCATTATGATATGCTACTTTGCACAGTGCAATCACCTTCAGGCAACATTTTAAAACCTGTATTGAATAATACAGTACATGCAATGACCAGATGGTACTTCATTGAAATCATTCTACAGCAAAACTTTACAATTGGATCTTGTCATCTACTTCATAGCGTGGAAGTCTGTTGTTTTTTGTTTTTTCACAAGCATATTTTAATACAAATATGAGGGTAAAGTTTGATCCGGTATCTCATGGTGTGGGACAATGCAATAGCTCTACTGGTTTATCATACATACACTTAATAAAGGGTTTTAGTCAAACTGCCTGTTATGAGATTCACATGGTGAGCTTTCTTGAGGCAGTAAGCTGAGAAGTCAACTGTTTTTTGGAAATCCTGAATATACTATGGTTACTTGTACTAAAAAACATTCCAAAATGCTTATCTAAATTTTCATAATGTGGTATACAGTATTTTAGTGTATAGGACCTACATTAATTAAGAGTGTATTTGTATATTTGTTTGTGTCTTTCCTAAAGATCAGGCACTGAGGAGGAGTATGGCGAAAGGGAGGAGCTTCTACAGGAGGTGGCTGACCTCGAAAAGGAGTTTGGCGTGAAGATGGAGAGGAAGCGGCCAGCGCCCGATGCTGCAGCAGTAGATTATCGTGCAAAAGCTGCTCGCCTGACTTCTAGGTTTGTGGCTAGTTTACTATGGACAGTGTGAAGATACAGTGCATTTCAGGTAGTCCTGATTTTATAGCAGCTCCAGGCTTGAATATACCAAAAGTTGATTGATTGATTGATTGAGTTTGTGTTTTACGGCATGTCAGCACGATTACGGCTATATTACGCCCTCATGGTTACTGTTAGCGTTTTTAGTAGAATTTTCCTATCAATTTTGCCCGGACAACGGCCGCTAGGCCTACTCTTTTACGATTTTAAAACTGCCAAGGGATTTTTAACGTGCGCAACGTGCACACGGGACCTCCTAGTTTTTCGTCCTTATCCGAGAAGACTAGACGCCGGCTTTCCTGCTCTAAAGCAAAACAGGAGGCACAGCAGTCAAGACAAGAACTCAAAGATTTGATGCAGCAGCAGCTGTCGCTAATGAAATGTCTTGTGGACAAGCTGTCCAAATAAACAGAATTAAAATAAGAACTCAAGATACCCTTTTTTTGTTTTATTTATTTACATATTTTATTTACAGTATGAATGGTGAATTCTGCAGTTTTGATATTTATGCAGAATATCAGTTTTAGAACATCTGGGGGGAAACTAGTAGAAAATTCATGGCACGTTTGCCTACCTTTCACAGGAACAACACACATACAGTGTCCTGAAATAAATTTCAGTGAGTTAGAGGTAGGGTTTGCTTGTGTGAGGTGTACGAGGGAAAGAGAGAATGAATCATTTCGTCTGAAAAAACGGGGTGTCACAGGACTTTACAGATGTTGCACGTTAACAGTGCACAGGTTGTATTTCCCAACAGAACAATATTACTGAAGTATCCAGGTATTAAAAAAATGTTTTGTTTCACAAGCTTTCGAAAGAATCATGTGAGAGTTTACTTACAGGTTTATCTGTCCCGCCTAAGATGTTGAAACCTTATCACACTTATGCTTGCCCCTCAGTGCAACATGACCTGCAGCGCACAAAAGGTAAGCTTAACAAGGCTAAGCAGAAACTTTCAATGCAGCGAAAGCAAAACAAGAATCTGAACCAGAAGCTGAAGAAAAGAGAGAGGTGCACCACTGGCCTGCTGGATGATTTGGAAAAGATGAAGCTTCTCAAGGAGGAGGAGATACGGCTTCTGAAGGAAAAATTTCAGGAGACAGTTGATCTTATTCAGCATGACCTAAAGACCAGCAGAACATTGAAGGATGGGCTTCGCTTCTCTGAAGACATAAAATCTTTTGCAGTCACATTGCACTTTTATAGTGCACAACCGTATGAACATGTTCGCAAATATTTATATTTACCACACTCTGACACCATTCGAAGATGGGCTTCATCATATGATTGTGAGCCAGGCTTTCTTGGTGATGTCTTGGATACTCTGAATGTAGAGCTGGAAAGAGGGGCACTGAGGAGAGATATCTGTTTAATGTTTGATGCCATGACTTTGAAGAAAGAGGTCATATATGACAGGAAAACACAGAAGTATGCAGGTTATGTGAATGTTGGTTCCATTCAGACGGCCTCCATGGACACACTTGCCTCAGAAGCTTTGGTCTTGATGGCTGTAGGTCTGAAGAAGTTTTCTAAGATTCCTGTGGCTTATTTTCTTATCGACAAGATTAGCAAGTCAAACCAAGCCGAGATCATGAAGGATGCCATCTGTCTGCTTACAGATATTGGTCACAGTGTGGAAGCTGTTGTATGTGATGGTGCTTATACCAACCAGGCCACAGCTGTACAATGCGGCTGCAAGTTGTCGTTCCCAATGAAGACCACTTTTGCACACCCAAGGGACACCAGCAAGGAAATTTTCTTCCTCTTTGATGCATGCCATCTCCTTAAGAATGTAAGAGGTGCAGGGGAGCTATTCTGTGGGGAGATAGAGATAGAGCCATCGAGTGGAAATACATTGCGGAACTCCATATCTCAAAGATAATCTTCATCTGGCAAAGAGATTGAAAGGAAAGCACATTGATTACCCGAAGAACAAAGATGACTGTCCGCCTGACAGCCCTGACATTTAGTTCTTCGGTTGCACATGCAATTGACTTCCTGCGTGTTGATTTACGCGTTCCCGGTTTCAAAGAAGTGAGGCCACCACACAGTTTATAAGATGATTTGACCTCATTTTTGACATATGCAATTCAAGTAATTTTTTGGCGAAGGGATTTAAAAGCCCGATTACTGCTGCCAACCTGGAGTCGAAAGTCACGATTAACAACGACGGATGCTCTTACATTAAGAGTCTCAACTGACAGCAGAGGGAAGCCAATCATCACCACGAAGAGGAAAACAGGATTTATTGGCTTTCTCACCACTCTGTCTTACATCTCAGAACTGTGCAGAAAGCTTTTAGGTGCTCAAGGCTACTGTTTCGTCCTAACTTACCGCATGTCTCAGGACCATCTCGTCGCTGCAGTGGCATAGGGGCGCATCGACCAAAGTATGGGTTTTTACATTTTTACATCTTTGTGATGTACAATTGTGAGATCTTAATTGTGTATAAATGGTTTTGCACAAAAAAAAAGCAGTTTTACAGTTACAGCAATTATGTAAAGGACGTATCCCGTCCTCCCATCATCTCGTGGTATGGCATAGGGGCGCAAGTCTGATCCAGCTGCGCTCGGGAGAGGGTGTCTGTTGGTTCTTGCATAGTGATTTCTTCGCACAAGCGGGGATAGCGGCCTTCTTGTGAAGTCAGATTAGCTAATCGTACATGAACTTCAATAGGAGCAGATACCTTTAAAGTCCCATGCCATTGTATGAATGTACGTGTGAGAGCAGGAGCGAATGAGAACATTTAATACCATATTGTTGCTTGAGCTAAATAAAATTATTGTTATTGTTACCAACTATATTACCGACGTCAAGAAAATAATACGGTACATGTATGAAGTCGGATTACTGTTGAAAACTGGCAACTTTGATCAAGTTTCAGGCTACTACAGCTATCCCTACAAATGCACAAAGTGGTACCTAAACGTTATTCCATTTTGTTGTGGTAATTGCACTTGTCAACTCATATGTCCTCTTCAAGGTCTGCAACCCAACCTCAACAATGACCTCCAAGCGTTTCAGGGAGCAGGTATGTCTGCATCTTGCCGAACCTCAAGTACAACGAAGAGCAGTTTCGATTAATCAAACTACCAGAGCACCCGCAGGAGCCATGCCAGAGCGCCCAAAAGCTCCTATTACCCTTCCAAATATGAAGACAAAAAGTACAAGCCAGACGGCAGGGTTTGTAAAGCCATCAGTGTGAGATCTCAAACGACGATCTACTGTGAGCCATGCGGTGTACCGCTCTGCACATACCCTTGCTTCAAACTTGTTTCACACAGCTGAGAACTATCAGAGAGCTAGACAACAAGTTTATGATTCTACATCACAACAGCCAAACAAGAAGAGTAGAGTAGATTGCGCACAAGAGAAGGGACACACATAATTTCAGATGTGGAAACAGTACCTTTATCACCTGGAGAAAAGAAATGGAAACTTGTCTGCTTTCTGGATGTCGTACATACGGATTGTTGGAACATCCTGCTTGGCCTTTTGAGAGCAGCGAGAGAAGACAACTGGCAACTTCATCTCTCAGCAGTTAGAGAGCTAACACCGCGGTGCTTTGCATATGATCGACTTAATTGCGCAAGGTACCTGCCACATTATTATGCACAGATGAGAAACCTTGAAACACAACATCCAGAAATCTATGAAAACTTCATCGCCGGACGATTCTCCGGTCAACTTTCAGATGATAACACATTTGGAAAGATACCTGTGGATCAAGCCACAGAGGTAACGGTAATCAAGGATACTCAGACAACCGGCGGAACAACGAAATACAGCCTAAAGACGGCGGCGGTAATGCGTTTCTATCTCACGGCAGATTGATTGATTGATTGAGTTTGTGTTTTACGGCGTGTCAGCACGATTACGACTATATTACGCCCTCGTGGTTACTGTGAACGTTTTTGGGTAGAATTTTCCTATCAATTTTGCCCGGACATCGGCCGCTAGGCCTACTCTTTTACGATTTTAAAACTGCCAAGGGATTTTTAACGGCAGAATACAGGAGTGTGTTTCTAAATCAGCTGAGAGACATGAACAAGGTAATATCGCCCCGACCTTCACCACGCAGAGTTGCAGAAACCTAGAACTGAGAAAGATGAAAGAGGTGTAGCGTCCGTCGTGGAAATAGTTGAAAACTTGGTCAACCACTTTGAGAAAAATCAGAACTTTGTCAGTATATCCACAGGCACATTGGCCCAGATGGAGGTTGTGAAAGATCTTCTACCCGTGAAGGAGGAGAGCATTGGTATGAAACGTTTACAACAGAACGGCTAGAAACTGATCCACCGCAAAGAGCTTTTATGACCCACCCAAGAAGCTCAATCTCAAAACGTTCTCAATTATAGTAACCAAGAAAAAAGTTCAAACTAGCGAAAAATCACTAATTTTGAAGATTGACAGATCTTTGTTCGGGCGGATCATTATTATAACTCAAAGTAGATAGCTTAACATGAAGAAAATATTCTGTTATCCTTTGGGCCCTTTGCCCTGGTCACTGTCAATTTCTGACGGTCACCCACGATAGACCACAAAATCTGTCCCGGCGTCATCTCTTCACAGACTGGCTTCACCTGCATCAACTGTACCATCGAACTCCGCAGTTATTGTTGATGAGGTGAGCCTTCTTCAACGGGTCAAGTTTACACAAACGACTTTTGGGAAATATTTCATCAACAATTCATGCAATGGTAACTAAAGAGGCAGAACTGAATCCTAGAGTTGATGTAGTTTTTGATACCTATCGAGACATAGCGATCAAAAACTTGGAAAGGGAGCTGAAGGAAAAGACGAGGTAGTCCACCTCCAAAATATCACAGATCAACAGATCCTTCGGCAATGGAAACTCTTTATCAAAAGCCCCTCCAATAAGACCACTTTGAAAAGCTTCCTTACGGCAGAGTGGCAAAAAGTAAAGTACAGGGGGAAACTGAACAGGAAAACACTTTATCACCGATGGAGAAAAATGTTTTCAAATTACGGAAGACAAGTCGGAAGAGATGGCTCCCCCTCACAGACAACAAGAAGAAGCTGACGGACACTTTATTCTTCACGCTGCACGTGCGTCGTCTGACGGATACAATGAAATAGTTATTTCTTCAGACGACATCCACCTGCTCATCTTGTTATTGTTTTTCAGTGCTATAATTCCCTCTTCCCTCTACTTAAATTTCTT
>JAWQUT010000681.1:49497-83013 GCA_033807755.1 Ellobium chinense
AGGTTAAATTATAAGTTAATTATAACATAATATAGTGTACATGCAGGGCGGGTGTCAGAGTACATTTGAAAATTTCGTAAAGAAGCACGTATTGACTAATGAAGAGATATGGCTGATTGAAAAAAAACAACAAAAAAACAACCTAGATAGCAGTCATCAAATGAACTTTGGTTTGAGGCCCGTAAATTTAGACTGACATCTTCTGTTTTTGGCCGTATTGTGAAGAAGATAGAGACCACTTCACCGAATGCTGTTATAAAAGAGGTTTGTCGATACAATCCTAGCTTCATGAGTGAACATACGAAGTGGGGATAATCTCATGAGGCAGCAGCACAGAGGAAATATATACACACAACGAGGACAAGCCATCTCCATATCTCCGTATCTGTTCCAGGACTAGTAGTCAGCCAGAATGAACATTTCTGAATTCAGTCTATTAGAGGTAAAATGTCCATCTAAATATAGAAAGATGACTACCCATGATGCAGCCAAAGAACCTTATTTCTTTTGCCATTCGGTGGATGGCAATGTAGTTTTTGAAAAGGAATCAAGATTACTACTTCCAAGTGCAAGGGTGGATGGCTGTTTGTGATAAAGATTGGCTTGATTTTGTAGTATGGACTATGCAGGGTGTAGTCCATCAGTTGAAAGAACGTTGCTTATCAAAAAAATACTGGTGTACAATGAGAGCAAAACTTTTCCATTTTTATCGGTTTTATGTAGTCCCTGAACGATTTACTACACGAGTTAAGAGAAGTCTGTGCTTATATTAAATATGTTTCTCTGTCATGGATGGTATTTCCAAGACTGATAGAACTTGTAAACAAGTACTCAAACTTTCCAAATCTTTTACATAATTATTTCTGTGAATTTTATGTACAGCTCTCAGTTTACAGAATAAGTGTTTACATGTCGGGATATTGATCTGCTCTAACTCTATATACTAAATGTTTGCTTCACTTGATAGCCTATGCTTGTTTTGCATCAGTTCTTACAGATTGATTTCAGACACTCAGGTCTGTTCCATTTGTTACATGAAATTAATGCCTTATAACATAGGCAGACCCGGGGCAATTCCATACCCGGGGGTAATACCATACCATAACACCGTACGATTTGCGCACCCGAAATTGTGACGTCACTGACACTAGACCAAGCCGCTATCTTCGGAAAAAACAATGGCCGCCAGTAAATCTATTGTCCCGAATCTGTTTGAGCTAGCCAAGATTGCCAGACCAACTCAGGAAGATGACGAAAACGAGGACTTAAAGGCAACAGAGCCGCAGTTCGAGTGGTAAACATTGAATAATTGGGACTTATTGGAAAAGTGACACGAGCAGGACCAGTGACACTGTGCGTGCAATGGACCGCCCGTGCATCGGTCCCCCAAGTCTAGTGTCTAATCTAATCAGTGGAAACGATTAGGCTAGCAATGAAAAGATGGGTGAATAGCTTGAATGTAGCCTGTTTAATCTAGACCTGAGTCTAATCTAACCTAGTCTTTATCTAGGCTAGACCAGAATCTAATCTAGAACGTAAAAACGCGTTATACTAGTAGGCTAGATAAGGATCACTGACAAAGTGAACTAGTTCCAGGCAGGCCACAGTGGTGATATACTTAAATTGGAACTTAAAGTGGACTTAGTTAAGATTTTTTTTTTGGTTGTTTATAGGATTGTGTAGTAGATATATGGATAAATGGACATAGTTCTAAGTCATGCCTAGTTCAACCACCAGCACACAGGTCTTGCCGGGTTACAGTCGGTTACTATACTGCTAGTGCACTTACAGACATCAATGTAATGTATTACAATGTTCAGCATACGTTTATTAAGAATCAACATCCCGGTGATGTACTATAGATGGTCCATGGTGCCAGTATTTTCCATTATGATTACCGATATACTCAGAAAGTAGTCCATTTGTTATCTTTTTTTTTTTTTACGCTGAGTGCATTGTCACAGCTGTGCGTGGTCTACTTTGACTATGATGAGGGAGGAATTTTCATGTGTTCCAGTCTCTAAGTAACTGATGAGGTATTACATGTATATTGATGTAATAGATGCAAAAATAAATTCATATCTTACTTTCAATGTAAACTCTCTCTTCTACTTAAGTCTGTTTTCACTGTAACGACCTTACATGTATCACACAACTTTTCTCAGACATGTGAGTAAAAATCCTACCTTCATAAAATTTTGACTTAACATGTCAGGATAGTTGGGTATATTGTGTGATTTTCTCTCTTCTACTTAAGTGTCTGTTTTCTCTGTAGCAACACCACATGTATCACACAACTTTTCTCAGACATGTGAGTAAAATCATACCTTCATATAATTTTGACTTAACATGTCAGGATATTTGGGTATATTGTGTGATTTTCTCTCTTCTACTTAAGTGGCTGTTTTCACTGTAACGACATCACATGTAACTTTTCTCAGTCATGTGAGTAAAATCATACCTTCATAAAATTTGACTCAACATGTCAGGATATATGGGTATATTGTGTGATTTTCTCTCTTCTACCTAAGTGTCTTTTTTCATTGTACCGACCTCAGACGTATCACACAACTTTTCTCAAACATGTGAGTAAAAACCATACCTTCACATAATTTTGACTCAACATATCGGGATATTTGGGTATATTGTGTGAGTTTCTCTCTTCTACTTACGTGTCTGTTTTCACTGTACCGACCTCAGATGCATCACACAACTTTTCTCAAACATGTGAGTAAAATCATACCTTCACACAATTTTGACTCAACATGTCAGGATATTTGGATATATTGTATGACTTCCTGTTTACCTGCAGAAGCCTGCTTTCGCTGCAATGTGGCCGCAGGTGTCTCATAAAAAAATATTGGGATATAACCTAATGCTCGTTTTCCTGCAACGGTAAGACGCATCATGCCACTAGTCTCAGCCATGCGAGAAATATCATGTCATGGCATATTCTATGTGTACGGCAGAAAATGACCTAACAGTGAATTATGGCATACTTGCTGTATTGCAGCAATTTATCAATACCACGAGGTCATGTTTCGTCTCGTTCATAAGTATTCCTGTGACAGCCTCATTTAAAAAAAAACACCAAAAAAAACTCAGGTGTACAAGAGGCAGTATTATTCTGCACTATTGTTTCCCAGATGATAAGACAGCGATATCTCCCAGCTTCTGCTCCCTGATACTTAACCATGAGAAAAGATGAGACGTCAAATGTTTCATCAAATGACAAGCTCCTCATTCTCTTCAGAGAAACATTACTGAAGACATGTGGTCCAACAAAGAAGAATGACGCATCGCAAAGGATGAGACAATTAGTGTAAATACCGTTGATTTGCCAAGCAAAGACTAAACACAAACATCAGTTTCACTGATGTACTGTATGGTGAAATGTGTGACATCTGCCCTGAAGGAACATTCAATGTTTATTTAAAAATAACTGCCGATGGACGGTGTCACTTTATAAGATCCTCTTTACCCCTGAGGTTAAGCCACCTTCTCAAGATCAGTTATTATCAGACACTGCTGCTGTCTTCGGACGGATGACCTAACCGGGATGAAAGAGGCAGACTTCTGTAGAGCTATTGAAGCTGCATGGACAGATATTGTGGGTTTGCATGCTCACAATAAACAGACGAGAAAGAGAAATTACTCTTACAGATCACTCAGAGGAGTGCAGGAATTAAAAAAAAAATGATCGATAACGCAAAATAAAGTCACCGATGACACATAAGAATAGCATAAGATCAGAATGTTATATTCAGATGATTAAATTGTTTTCACGTTGCCCATTCCTTAGAGTTTTGCGGGACTACATGACATGTTTACTTTGCCTGTAATCCTTTCTCCACTAGCCTTGAGTCAACAACCCCGCTCCCGTCCCAATTATGATTTTCTCTAGAAAAACTTACTAAACAATTTGGTGCGCATGTCTCAGCTAGGTTAGAACCTCGACTTCCGATTTCCTCCGAGCTGAGAACTGTAACTGAAGAAGAGCTTGAACCAAGAATTTCTGTTTCCTTTAACAGTTAACCAAATAAGCTGTTATGCCAGCAACATGCAAGATAGATAAAATTGCACATGCCCTGTTGCCGGAACACATTCCAAACCAGTTGTTCCCATTTTAATATCTGGTCATGGCAATTGTATGCCAAGGAGTTTATGCTTCGCATGTCTTGAGTTGCGTCTACGCAACGGCTGAGCTGGCAATGAGATCAGCTTTTTATTTGGATAGAATTACATGGTGGCTTAAAGCACCTAGCCAAACCCTCTCCACAGGGAACAAAAGAAAATCTTTTGTTGGAACGAACATTCGTTTAGAATTATTTCAACGTATTGGGACTTAGTCTAAGCAATGTATATTTTGGTGAGTGAACGGTATAGGTAAACTGTATTTCATCTATGTATAAGTTATGCAGAATATGATCCAATCTTTAGATATTATATGACTACAAAGCCACCATATGCAAGACATGTTATCTCGAAACATTATCAGTAAGAAGTGTATCTATCAAAGAAAGATAATCTGTCTGGAGTCCCTAAGAAAGATGGCCAAGGCCTAAACCCAACAAACAGTCAAAAAATGTCAGATCAATGAAATAAAGCCGTCACTGACCACATTAAAATTTGCTAGACCCTAAGCCAACACAACCCAGAGATCACCACGTCTGTCTAGACGAGTGGCTTCTCGCCATTCCGTCCGCGAAGTTAGAACAGCAAAACCGCTGAAGAAAGGAAAACGATATTTCGATAGTGGTTGTGTGACCTGTATGAAAGATTGCTGATAGATACAGTAATAATATGTGTTTTCTTTCCAGTCAGGTGATGTCCTCATTTCAGACCAGGACTTTCCATACTGTAACTAAATGAAGTATCAAACTTAGTGGCTTTGTCATTGAAGCTACTTGTACGTAACCATGTAAAGCTTCGGCAATGGGACGCTGTGCTCATGTGGCAGGCACCCTATTTGCTCTGAATGACAATATCTGGAATTTTCACTCAGAAGTCTCTTGTACATCTAAGAGCTATGAATGAATTATTGGCAGACAGAAAATCTCTCCCAAGATTATCTTTTTTCACTGCTTTCAAGCCAAAAGGTCATCCAGTGAAGGATGACAGTTCAGCATGAAAAAAAAAATAATATGTGACAGACTGCATGAAGCTGTTAAGCGTAGTAGTTCATCTCCTGTCTACCGTAATGAATTTCCTGCTTTAATCCAGTCATCAGTCCCCAAAAAAGCTGTCTGTTGCAAGACATAAAAATACGCATAAAAGGGTTTGGGACAAGAAGCACATGTGCGTTTATTGTTCCAAACTATTTTCCAAGCTAAGCAAACATTTGCCAAAAGTACATTCACAAGAAGTCGAAGTGGCCCGGGCGTTTGCTTTTCCAAAGAATTCAAAAGAAAGGCAAGCAGCTTTAAAAACTGGGGTGATTTTATTCACAACGACATTATAGCAAAAACTGGTGAAGGAGAGTTAATTGCAGCAAGAAGGCCCACAGAGGAAGGTTTGATAAAAGATTTCACCACATGTGATGGGTGCTTAGGCCTCTATAAGAAACATGACCTTTGGAGACACACGACAAAGTGTTAAATATGAGAACAATTCTGGGCAGAAAACAAGAAAGAAATGTTGATCCTCTCTTGGCTTCATGCACAAGTCATCACTCACAAAACTCGCTGTTTCAGACTAACATAATCAACAAACTTGCCCCCGATCTTATTACCTTAGAGATCAACAAAGATCATACTATATGCCAGTTAATATGTTCAGAAACAGTGTCAAACAACCCCATCAGTATATTCGGCAGAAGATGCGAGAACTCGGCAAGTTCCTCATCGAAATGACGAAAGCTGAGATTGATGGTCGTTCTATCAGAGACTGCATTGATCCAACCAAATTCAACTCTGTGATTGCAGCCATCAGAAATGTATCAGGATTTGATGAACAGAGTGCAATGTATGGAGTTCCATCTTTAGCACTGAAATTGGGGTATAGACTCCAGATGTATGCCAATATTATCAGGTCAAATGCACTGAAGAGGGCAATGATGAGGAAGTGAGACGAGCAGAAGGATTTATAGACTTGTAAATATCTGATTGGGCCCTTGAAATATATTCGTGTGCTTTGAATACTCTGCATGGTCACAAGTATAATAAAGCCAAAAGGATCCCCCTGGCTAAGGACTTTGAAAAGCTTTATGACAGCCTTAAACACCAGCACTCCTTCTTAACCAAGACACTTTTCAGTCACTGAAGTCTTTCCCACTGAATAGTCAACTAGAAGTGATAATACCAGCTGAACTGGATGGAGTGCTGACAAAAGTGCTTTCTTCTCTGTGCCAAGCATTTCTTGCTTGCATGGACAAGCGGCTGGATGATATTTTAACACAGTCATCAAATTTCACTGCAAGCTTTGCACCTGCGAGCAATCTTGTTTGTGAACACCATTTTGGTGATCTGGATTCAAGCCAGCGCCGCCGTCCTTCGGCAACAATGCACCACCATTCATCCATCCAATTGCTGAAGCGCAACCGAGCTGGGATGGCGAAATGTTCCAGAAAATGCCTGATAAGGAACGGCACCATGTTCTCCAAGAAGCTCATAAAAAGTCACAAAAGCTGAAGCAGCTCCATCAGCAGCAGAGCAGGAGGAGCTTCAAAAGCCTCAGAAAAACTAGCCAAGAAAAACAAAGCTAAAGCCCTCGACTGTTTGAAGGCAAGAAAGAAATCAAGATGTGTCATGCAATCATTTCATCTTCCAGACCCAGATGAGCGACTTGCTGAAGACAGTGGGTTGCTGCTGCTTATCAGCACCACTGGTATCCAGGTGGGTGTCTTATCTGAATAATATCCTGAAAAACCTATTAGCAATTTTTCTTTTGGCCACCCTTTCTCATTATATGTTGATAACACCTATTTTATTTTCATCCATCTTTTCTACTCACATAGGAAATTAATAATTCATGATAATTTGATGTGCATTTTGTAAGTAAATTTAAAGAACAAACAGATTTAAATACATAATAACCTAGATTTTCACAACATCATCATAATCACCAAGTTATGTCACGATCATACTAATAATTGACTACTATTTGTTTTCCACAGGCATCATTCGCAAAGCCGAAAGTGACCAAGAGTTTGTTATTGACTTTGCCCACCGCTGCCAGAACAATACATTCAAATGGCCCAATGGGAGTGATGTACAACATGTGGAGAGGAAATTTATTATCCATACTAGGACTGAACCTTACACAACAACAAAAGGACGAGTCTGGAGCATGCGAGATGCTGAGGATATTGAGGCAGCATTCAGTATTGTGAATGTTACTTTTCGACAGGTCGAGACATGTCCTTCTGGGTGCGGCAGACCACATTCCCTCATCACTCAATATTACAAATGCTGTAATAGCAGACTTGGTTGATTGATTGATTGAGTTTGTGCTTTACGGCGTGTCAGCACGATTACGGCTATATTACGCCCTCAGGGTTACTGTGAACGTTTTTTAGTAGAATTTTCCTATCAATTTTGCCTGGACAGCGGCCGCTAGGCCTACTCTTTTACGATTTTAAACTGCCAAGGGATTTTTAACGTGCGCAACGTGCACACGGGACCTCCTAGTTTTTCGTCCTTATCCGAGAAGACTAGACGCCGGCTTTCCTACTCTAAAATAAGAGCAAAATACCCTTCAGTAACATCTCCAGAGAAACTAATGTTAGTGAATGCTGTTAAAAAGTCTGGTGACTAAGATAGGCACCACAAAAAGTTTGTCAATGTTGTTAGGTGCACTTGAAGGCTGTGTCTAAAAAACATCAGATCTCGGTTTGAGAAGAGGCAAAGGGCAGTTTGGTAAAAGAAAAAACTCACTAGTTTCTACAAAGATGAGTCAGTTGATCTTCCTGGCCAGAGGCACTATAGTAAACGGTTAAAAAACAACAGAAAAAGATTTTGACAATGCGGATCACATCCCTCTATAAGAAATTTATAACTCAGCGTCCTGACATTACAGTCTTCAAGCGCACTTTTTCAGATGTCGCCCGAAGTTTATAATGTCCATGAAAAACCAGATGATTATTCAACGTCTCCGTGAGACTTGTGAAAATGTAACATTGAAATTGACTCCACTTACTGCTTGTGGTGCTCAGATTTCCAGTTTGAACAGTGCTCTTGATGCAACTCTGTGCCGTAATACAAATGGTTAATGGATGCCAGATTGTCTTGCACGGCAGAGCAACAGTTACAAATCCCGTGTTCATCAAAGTTAAATACAGTAGTAATCTTCGTATTGGGTGTGACGCACTTGTTTCTGTGACTTACAGAGAGTGGAGGCAACTATATCATCCACAATACAAAGTTAATCGCACTGAACTTGTCGAGGACACAGAGTCTGTTAAAAATTGATATATGCCTTTTCGTTCTTGATTTGAAGAATCTTGCACTTCATTTTTTCACTTCGGAAGGGCAAAGGAATTAGTTTAAAATTATAAGAAATGATTTGCCAGCTGATTCAGCACTGATTTTGGCTGAATTTGCCGAAACTATACTTAAAGACATCAGCGCGAGGTGGAGGCTGCAAACTGATTATATAATCAAGTTACTGCCCATCCAGTTGTTGTCTACAAGAGATGCCCTCATTGCAGTGGTAAGACTACATGTTACCATGTCTTCATCTCAGATTACCTGCTTCCAACCAAAAGAGGAATCCATTTTTCCTATCCGCAGTGGGGAAAGCTTTTGGGCATATTCCACGAGATATACCAGTTTGTGCCTGAACTTTACCAGACAAAAACATGTCTTGAAAGAGACGATCACGTCAACCACGTAGGGCACTGAAGTGCGCAGAATGCCACCAAAACACCTATCAGAGCTGATCAGAGCTGGAGTAATTGGTGAAAAGAATGTACAAACAAACATTAAGTGTTAGATAATGTAAGCAGCGGAGAAAACGACCCATGAATGTTGTTGTTTTGTTGTTGTTTTTTCACTTCGGAACGGCAAAGGAATTAGTTTAAAATTATAAGAAATGATTTGCCAGCTGATTCAGCACTGATTTTGGCTGAATTTGCCGAAACTATACTTGAAGACAGCGCGAGGTGGAGGCTGCAAACTGATCATATAAAGTTACTGCCCATCCAGTTGTTGTATACAAGAGATTCCCTCTTTGCAGTGGTAATTCTCTCTACTTTGCATTCTTGATTTCTTTTCAGCAAGAAAACGCACGTCTAATCAAGCGATTATTGATTTCCTTGAGAATAAGGAAAAAAACAGGAGAGAGGAGAGGGAGGCTGAGCTGGCGCTGAGGAGGGAAGAAATGGACAAGACATTTGCTCTCCGACAGGCGGAGTTTGAGTTGCGCCGCGAGGAACAACGTCAGCAGGCGGAGGAGAGGAAGGCCTGGCTCGATATAATGAAAAACCTAATGTCTAATACTAATAAATAAATGTAAGGTGAAAATCTGAATGAAAATCTTATTTACTCGTTGTTTTCTGTAAGTGTGTGTTGCATATGACAAGAAAGGCAGTCTGAAAATCACATAAATAGGCTATGGTGAGTTAATGTTCCCTTGCTGGACACATCTCAGAGGTGGTAATTTCAGAGGAAACAACAGCATCTGAAGTCCTGGGCAGGACAATTAAATGCAAATGCTCTCTCAACAAAGGCAAGCATTGCTATACCCAGTTCTCCATGGATGATTGAATACAAAAAGATTAAATTCACAGGAATTAACACGTGAAGTACTGGATATAGCAATTCTGTCCGGATTGAGAGTGGATTGCACCGCTTGTCTAATTAAAACATGCAAGGAAAGAGATAGAGGGACGTACACGTTATTTGGAATGCCCGTCTGTCGAGTGTCGTTTATGTGGCTATTTTCTATTTAGAAGAACAAAATGAATGCACTCATCATACACTAAAGGAAAATGGCATTACACCTCGAACATACAAAAGCACAAAACGCAAACCAAAACATGCACTTTCACTTCGAGACACAAAAGCAGTTGTAAATTTTATTATGAATTTTGCAGAAGTGAATGCGATCATGCTTCCAGGATGTCAACCCGGCCATTTGGATGTTCGTGTGAAGCTGCCTCCAACAAGTGTCACAAAAAATAAAAAAAAGGTTTATGAGGCCTACTGTCGGGCCTTAACTGAATCTACCTTTTAGACCGTCAGCATGTCTCATTTATCACTTGTGGGGGCAGCTTACACCCTTTGTAACAACTATGCTGGTACTTGCAGTGTAAACTGCTCATTTGACAGCATGACTCATTATAGTTTTGACTTTGCTCAGCAAGTCCACTATCCTAGCAATCCTTTACAGTCAGGACCAATTCTTTTTTTCAAATCGCCTACGAAGTGTGGCATTTTTGGAGTAAACTGTGAGGCTCTGCCATGTCAGGTAAACTTCCTTTTGGAAGAACGCACTTCAACTGGTAAAGGGGCAATTGTGTCATCTCCCTTCTCCACTATTTCTTGGAGAACGATGGCATACCAGAGAAGCATTTGCATCTCCATGCTGATAACTGTAGTGGACAAAATAAAAACTACCGCATGTGGAGTGTCCTCACTGGTAGGCATTAGACCATTAAGATATCTTTTTTTTTCTGACAGGACACACATAAGGTGACTGGTGTTTTGGTCTCATCAAACAAAGGTTCCGTGTGACTAAGGCTGACTGCCTGGATGACATAGCTAATATGGTGAGTGAGTGAGTGAGTGAGTGAGTGAGTGAGTGAGTGAGTGAGTGAGTGAGTGAGTGAGTGAGTGAGTGAGTTTGTGTTTTACGGCGTGTCAGCACGATTACGGCTATATTACGCCCTCGTGGTTACTGTTAACGTTTTTTAGCTAATATGGTGAATGGGTCTGCTGTATGTAATGTAAGCTAGTTGTGTGGGAGAGTAAATGAAGATGTGATTGTGCCTATGTATGGATGGACAGAGTTCCTGTCGAACCACTTCAGGAAAATTAAAGATTGAAAGAAATATCATCACTTTCATTTTGGTAGGGGTGTTCAAAGTGTTGCAGGTAGAATGTATTGTGGTTCTGTTGCTATCCAACAGCAGATGCTTGTTAGACCTATCACTGACGCAAGCCTCATGTCTGAGGTGACTCCATCAAGGGATCTTGATAGTAAGCGTCAGTGGTACTTGTATGATGAAATTAGAGAGTTTATTGGTGAAAAATAAATATCAATATTTAGTAACTCCCGTGCCAACAGTACAAAAAACCGCCATTGAATGCTCTGCAATCAGTTTTGGATAAACATAAAGCAAGCATTTCATGGGAGCCACTAAAATAAAAGATGTGGTAAGAAGTGTTTCCCTCCATTTTGGGGGGCATCAGTGGGACACCTCCCAGCTACCTTCCAGAAATACTTGCATCAATATCGCAAACAAAGGAGCAGAACTGGTAAAAAATATTGCAACCAAACGACTCCACGAAAGCTCTGGCTGGGGTCTTCATAAGGATGGAACATCCAGGAAAAGCCAAAAACTTTTGGATGCCACCGTTCAGCTGCCATCAGGAGAGGAGTTCAGCATCGGCTTTTCTCATGTTGCAGCTGAAACAGGTGAGGCAATTTGCGCTGATGTTGTCAGTAAAATGAAGGAGTTGCCCGCCCACAGCAGCAATGCTGACAGCTTTATTAGAGAAACAACAGCAGCCAACCTTATCTACTTTATGAGTGACCGGGCTGCAAATGAGAAAAAGAGTAATGTGCTATTGAGTAAGTGAGTTTGTGTTTTACGGCGTGTCAGCACGATTACGGCTATATTACGCCCTCATGGTTACTATTAACGTTTTTTAGTAGAATTTTCCTATCAATTTTGCTTGGACAGCGGCCGCTAGGCCTACTCTTTTACGATTTTAAAACTGCCAAGGGATTTTTAACGTGCGCAACGTGCACACGGGACCTCCTAGTTTTTCTTCCTTATCCGAGAGGGGAGGGGAGAAGGGAAGGGTGGAGATAAAAGTAACAGGGGGATAAATGTAACACCGAATTATTAAAATCATGAAATGGTCTTGCGCCGAAGAAAACGTACCGACTCATGCGGAATCACTTCTTCCGTTTCCCGCCTGTGTTACAAGACTGTATTCATCGTCATCTCTGAGAAAGTTGTTGGAATCTGTTTCTGATACACGTAAGTAAAAACTTTTTTTTATTTTCTTCTTCCTAATCCAAGGTTTAAGATGATTGATCTAAACAAATAACATGGATGGGATCTTTGACATTCGGCCTATTGTGGCATTGTAGTTTCCAAACACAACGCCAGTCGATAAGGCAGGAAATGAGGTCAAAGGTCAATCAGTAGTGCTGGGGATAGTTGTAACAGCTGAGGTGGGTATGTTTGTAACACTGTTACAACTATCCCCATGGGACATATGAAGTTGAAATAATGTGTTTTATGGCTCTGTGTGTGTTTTTAAGTCTTTGTTTACTTATGGTTATGCACTATAATGTCTGTAGCTAGATTCAGGTCATCCTATTGATCATTTAGAGGATTATTGCACCATTTTTGGGGCCTTTTTTTTAAACATGGAATGATCAATGTATTTTATTTATAAAGTAGACTAAATTTCTTATTTGCTTTCAACAGTGAGTGGTCCAGTCATATCAACATGTCGCGCAGTTACACAAAAAAGACTCAGCGTGGTAAATCGACCAAAGAGCTATATGAGGCAGCAGCTGCGGATGTAGCAAACGGCCTAAGTCTTCGTGATGCAGCTTCAGCACACGGTCTTTGCCACGTATCTCTGATGCGCTTCATCAAGAAGTGGCAAGGAACTGGCATTAAAAATCCAGCACCTGAAGTCGGCTAGCGATCACCAAATTCAGTCTTCACTCAAGAGCAGGAGAAGATCCTTGCGGACTATCTGATCCAGTCTGCAAATATGAACTTTGGGCTGTCCGCTCTTGAAGTTCGAAAACTTGCTTTTCAGTGTGGGCAGAAGTATGATGTGAAAATGCCCCCAACTTGGGCTGAAAAAGAGGAAGCAAGCCAGGACTGGTTGAGGAATTTTTTGAAACGGACTGGCAACCTGTCACATCGAGCTCACCAATGAAGTGGTGACTGACTTATTCCTATATCTGCAGAACGAAGGCCATTCATATAAATTCATCCTAAGCACAGTGAATGATATATCCATCACCACCGTCGTTACTACACCAGATCAGCTGTGCAAGAACCTGCAGTCTTTGTACCGAAAGCTTCTGAAGAGCAAAGAGAAGGATGCTGTTGCCTTAGATGCGTTTCAAACAACCCTACAATGCACCCAAGTCATCAGGAAGAGATGAACGTCATATACCTACGGCAGTGCCAGCTCCTACCCAAGATGATGTTAAATCTATATTATTTTCTATTCAATTATTTATGTTTTTATATCTATTATACTCATGTAAAACAAGATGTATTCGGAGAAGGATGTTGATGATTACGCCCAGACGTTTTTACTAAATGATGATGGTGCGATAAAGGCAGGATTTGTCATAAAGCTGCTTCATGACAAGAAGAATGTTAAGTCAGCTGCCGAGACCATCGTCACATTGTGTGAGGAACCAATCAGCAAAGGAGCTCTAATTGCAAAACTCCGTCGTGTGGCAGCGCTCTTCAAGAAGTATCAAGGATACAATTTGAAGTTAAAGAGTTAACAGGAGAGCACTTCTTTAGCTTCTGAATGACATTCAATGAAAGCATCAGCAGCTCAAACAATACATCCAACAGTACAGAGGGAAGGAGGGAGACAAAACAATTTTTCTCTTTGATTTAAGTTTTACAAATTCAAATGTCTTATTTTACCTCAATCAAAATGTTTAATTTACCTGTGTTGTTTTTTTTAATCTTCTCTCTCTCTCTCTCTCTCTCTCTCTCTCTCTCTCTCTCTCTGCATATAAAAAGAGCATTTGTTTCTTATCCATGTCTAATTATATTTTACACCCTTTATTTTTTCATCAATAGAGGTGGATCCTTTGTCTGAAATTGACAGGAAAGCCAGAATAGATGTTGCTTGGCAGAAGATCAGAGAGCTGAAAGACAGCCTGGGAGAGATAAACTACAAAAATTTATCATTAATGAAAGGAATCTGCAGCATTCCACAATCAAATGCAGATGCAGAAAGAGTCTTCAGTCTTGTGAGAAAAAACAAGACAGAGACAAGGGCAAGCATGTCCAGGGACCTTCTAACAGACATTGTGCGGCTGAAAGCCCATATGATTACCAAAGACAAAGTTTGCCATTCAATGGCTTTTGAAAAGGCTCTTTTGGCAAAGGCCAAGCCAGCAGTAAACAGCCAGCAATAACATTCTATGTAAAAAGCTGTATATATGAATGTAAATAGGTGAGTAAATTTCAGTTTTTTCAGGTCGTTGTGTTGATACTGATTATTTTTCATTAGAATACTGAGTTTTGGTAGCTGCAGGGTGGCAGGTCTGAGCACATTTGCACGATATGTAGGCAATCGGCTGCATGATTTCTTTCACCTTACTGGCACTGTGTCCAACAGAAAGAGCTCCTTTTACGATTTTAAAACTGCCAAGGGATTTTGAACGTGCGCAACGTGCACACGGGACCTCCTAGTTTTTCGTCCTTATCACAGAAGACTAGACGCGATAGTAGTGATGATAGATCCACTTCGTCAAGTGCTAGTAAATCAGCTGATTGGAGAAGAGGAGCGTGTCCCAGGACAGATCATGATCAACCTGGCCCTTCCAGACCCTTTTTAGACCCAAGAGGTGACAGAAGAAGACAGGAAGCAGAACAAGAGTGGGTCTTTGCTGGTGAAGGTACAGAATTCTATTCTGGCTTTAGGTTTTTACCCAAACACAACCGTCCCTGCGGCGTGAACGCACAGCTAAATGAGGAGTCAACTCCCTTACAGTGTTCGAGGCTCTTCTCACCCCTAAGCTGCAACATCAGCTGATCCATGATATCAACAGCTATGCAGAGATCATGGTAGCTCGAAACACTCCACCAACAAAGAAATCAAAGTATGGGACTTGGACCCCTGTAACAGATTATGAGATGCTGAAATTGCTGGCTATGTTCCAGTTCATGGGTCTCGACAAAAGACCAGCCATGCGATTGAACGAACCAATGTTCTACACTCCATTTTACACACGAACGATGAGCAGAGACAGATTTGAGACCATCTTCCATTCAATGTTGCACCTGGGTGAGCCACTGGCAGAAGGCAAGAACAAGATTGAGCAGTTCGTCAATACCATGTGTTAACAATTCACCAGTGTGTTCACGCCATTCCACGAGGTCGCAATTGATGAAATGTTTATAGGCTGAAAGGGGCGATGGAAGTACAAACAGTATAATGTTTCCAAGCCCAAGAAGTATCATATAAAGAGTTTTGGGCTTGTCAACAGCACAACTGGATACGTCGTCAACCATCTGACGTACTTTGGATCAGAAACGTCCTATGACCCGCAGCTGGACTTGAATAAATTATGTCCCTCAGTGAAAAAGAATGCAGTACAGTGCAACCCGCTTAAACAGGACGGTTCTGTTTCGCAGTAACCATCCCTCGTGATAGTCTCGTTTACGAGTATCCATTTAAATTGGATTTTGACTTATTTCGTTCCCTAGGATTCGACTCCCATATGCGTGCGCCACACTCAGTCATGTCCCGCTAAAGTGGATGTCACTGTATGTGAAATTAGAAATCTCAAAGGCAATATAGAGACATTGACCTTGCAGTATGAGACAGTCCAAAACATGTACAGAGAAATATGTGACAAAGCTGTATCTTTTGAAACGAAATATCTGCATTTGCATTGCGAATATGAGAAAGAAAGAATTTAGAAAAATGCACTGAGGTTAAAGCTGGACAACAAGATACCCACAAAGTCTGTTTACAGGTCTCTTGCAGTTTTAAAAATTAAGATAAAAATACTGGAAAGAAAGAGCAAAGATCTTGACATACAGAAGAAAGCACTTGCAAATGTCAGGAAAAAGTTGACATGGAAAATGAAGGAATCTGATGCAAGAAATTTTCAAAAAGAGCTGAGGAAAAAGTGCATGACTCTTGAGAAAGAATTGTCACAGATGAAAATGATACTCAAGTCAAGAGAAAATGATGAGTCTGAAGAAGAGCCACAACTTGTTAGGCTAAAGGATGACAAAGGAAAATTCACCGCAAACACAGTAAAATGTGTTATAGAGCTAATTGAGGAGTGTGAATTTGTGAAGAGATGTGGTCAAGTCATCCAGTGTGTCATTAAACATGGAGCAGGAACCAGCTTGCCTTCTGCTGAGGTACCATCTGACAGACGGTCAGCACTCGGGTTTGCAGATCAAGGCCATGTCTTGGCAAAAATTCAAGCTGCTGAAACCATGTGTACAGAAAGCTGTAACTTGCACACTGATGTCACTACATCAGTACATGTGATCACAGAAAGTTTGTGGGTCAGCACTGATTGATTGATTGAGTTTGTGTTTTACGGCGTGTCAGCACGATTACGGCTATATTACGCCCTCATGGTTACTGTGAACGTTTTTTAGTAGAATTTTCCTATCAATTTTGCCCGGACAGCGGCCGCTAGGCCTACTCTTTTACGATTTTAAACTGCCAAGGGATTTTTAACGTATTATACGTTTTTAAGATGAGCAATTTTCTTATATTTTAGTATGATATAAATCATAGAGCCAGGTGTTCTTTTTTGTTATGTAGATGTAGATGATTTGATGTTGAATATTTTTGCAGACTGGAAGAGATTATCTACACCTTGATTAAAGTCAGTAAAAAATAAAACATTTTTCACTTATTTTGTCTCTCAACAGATTGGCGAATTCACTATAGCAATATGGCCAGCAAAAAGACTTTGGAAGACTTGAGTTCCCACTTGTCAAGTTTTGAGTATGACTGCTGCAATGAGAAAAGGATATGTGCTATGGCTGTTCACAGAGACCAAATCAAACCTGAAGCAGAACAGTTGATTACGACTCTACCACCTAATAGCCAACTGACTATCACACTGACCCACTTGGTTTCAGCGCTTAAGACAAAGAGAAAGAGCCTGACAGGGTCCTGGCCTTCCTTGATCCGACTCCTCCTGGAACCCTTCCCAGTTCCTCAGCTGTCATCTGTGGGAAAGGAACCTCCTGCTGAGCCAGCACAGTCAGCATCAGCGGAACCCTCAGGGTCTGCCCCTGTGGCTCACTCTACTCAATCCACACCAGTCACACCACCAGAGTCATCTCACAAGGCATCTACTCCAATCCACCCCCCGTCCCACCACAGTGTCTCCAAATTTGTCACCAGTGAGATCCCCTCCACACAAGCGACTGAAGAAGGACTGCTCAGGATGTGTTTCGAAGCGCATCGGTAATGAAAATTTGAGAAAGACAAATGAACGTCTGTGGCAGAAGCAGCGAGAACTGGCCATTGCTTACTGGGCTTCTCTGTCAACGTTCTCACCAGGACGAGTGGGGCAAGCTCTAAAGCGCAAGGATCAGTCTATTTGTAGCTGGAAAGCAAAATATTTCAGTGCCAGGCAAGTCAAAGACACAGGGATGAGGATGCAGCAAAGAAATGTTTCAACTGAAGCTGCTCTCCTTGCACAGAAGAAACTGAACTCCGAACTTAAAGGTAAACTGGAGGCATCAACAAAGGCTAATATCAAGTTAACTGCAGAGCTTGACGCACTTCAGAAGAAGTACTTAGAGCTGAAAAAATCTGCTAAAAACACCCAAAAACACTCATCTAGCCAGCTGAAAGCTCTGGAGAAGACCACTACCAAGGAACGACAAGCGCAGATAGTCGTTCACCAGAACAAACTTCTCCAGCTGCAGAAGGAGATGGCAGAAGCCCTTGATACCGAGAAAGTCATCACGACAAAAAGTGACAAAAAACAGTATGGGTTTAAGATGCGCAAATGCCTATATAAATGCCTGCTGTCGCAGGTGAGTGCGCAGTACTGCTCCAGCCTTCTCGCTTATCTTGGCAGGGAGCTATTGAACAGAAGCCATTCGCACCTGCCTGACAAGACTGTTGTGGCACAGATGGCCTACGAGCTGGGGGTGTTAGCGGATATTCAGACAGGCTATGTGCTGCACAATGCCAGCACAGTCACATTAGCATGGGATGCAACCTCCTTGAAGGGTGGCCACATCAACGAGGTCCACATTCATACTAAGAACCAGGCTCTCACACTCAATATCTGTCAGCTTCCTGGCGGTAAATCTGAAGATTATGCCGGTCACATCCTAGCCCCCATTACCGACATCATCTCAGCTTACTGTGGTGCTTTTGGCTAGTCAGAGGTGGATGTAAAGAGCCATTTAGTGCTGTCAAGAGCACACTTTCGGGCCGTGCAAGTGTCAATCACTGCGTGGTAGAACTGCAGAAGTAGTCTTGACACTGACTTAACCCTATATTGCACCTTGTTGCCATATGGCAACATACCAATTTTCAAGCATAATTAACTTCTGCTGGTCAAGATTATTATTTTCAAGGGTTAAGTCCCTTTATATGACTTGCCATTAGACAGGAAACACGGTAGCTCTTCACTGAAGAAGTTTTACAAGTCCTTTCTGAAGCCGACTGAATCCAAAATGGCGGTGTTTTGGGTTGTTGTTTTTTTTTGTTTGAATTCAACTAAATTGTATTGAAATCCACAAAATAGATACAGTACTTATGACAGAAGACTGTTACCTTAACTTTAGGACCATTTCTGTAATGAATTATTGATATTCTCCTCACTTTATTGTTCGATCAGATAGTGTTGCCAAATGGCAACATATTGATTAGAAGGTTGGACTCACTCGATGTTGCCCTTTGGCAACATAGTACACTGGTGCCTTGATTTATGGCAAATCAAAAAGAATATTCAATATAAAACAATTGTATGAGATTGCAATAATACTTAGTACTGTACTGAACAAATCTAGGCTACATTGATAAGTTTGATAAGGCCCATATTCTTTCAATCGGTTTGACCCAATCCTTGGGATGGGCTTCGGTCAATCTCGACATTCGTTCACACACGGTGTTGGGAATACATCATTGGAGTAGCCCTGACACAGCAGCTCCGGAAATCCGAGCAATACGTGTCCCCTAGTTGGGCTCGGTGGCGGGTGGGGAGCTCCGATGACGAAACGCAAAATACGATTTTATGGAAACATCACTTTCAAATTCTCCCCTCCCAAATCCCGACAGTGCAAAAAAGACCCGTCTGGTTGGAGCGGGTGCTCCATCCGTTCAGGCACCTTCTAGAAAAAGGTCACTTGGTGGAATAGAGCCATCAGTTGGAGCGTGGACACCTTACTTAGTGCTCAGCTCCATAGACGACAAACAGAAGCTCAAAGACCTTAACGTGTTTGTCATTCACAAAACGTTGAAAAGTCTGGCCGGCAAACCGAAGTCTGTGACAAAACTTCCATCGGGAGATTTTCTGGTAGAGTGTGAGAGAAAGGTCCACTCTGACTCTTTACTTCGCGTCACAATGTTCGCCGAAGTGCCGATTACAGTCATGCCGCATAGAAGTCTCAATAGTTCGAGAGGAGTCATAACAAGTAGAGACTTGTATGGTTGTACAAAACAGGAAATGGTGGATGGACTGGGAGTTACCCACGCTTGCCGTTTCAAAATCCGGCGTGGTGACGAACTCGTGGAGACCAACACTGTTATCCTGACATTCAACAGCGTCAAACCGCCTACCAGCATCAAGGCAGGTTACCTGAATCTGAAAGTCACGCCATACACCCCAAATCCTCTTCGCTGCTTTAAGTGTCAAAAATATGGACACAGCCAGGCACACTGCAAGTGCAATGCTATCTGTGCTCGCTGTGGAAAAGGGGGACATACTGATAAAGATTGTACTAACAATCTCAGCTGTTCCAACTGCCATGTTGACCATGCGGCCTTTGACAAAAACTGCCCGCGCTGGCAAGAAGAAAAAGCCATCCAGCAGTACAAGGCCGAACATGGAGGCGCCTTCATGCAAGCCAGAAACGCTGTGAAACCCGTCACCTCAATAAACAAGAAAACCTATGCGGCAGCTGTTAGGTCAACAAGAGAAATCGGCACAAATACTGATGGCCCCGTTACAGAAATAACAACTCGTAACGACACCAAAGCAACGTCAACCACCACCAAGTGTCCAAGGAAAGAACACAGCACAAACAAAAGATCACAGAAAACAGATATAAAAATTCAGCCAGATCTGGTGGATCTTTTAGATGCCCTTATGGCCCTTTACAGAAACCCCATTAGATCCAAAAAATGGAACCACAGACTGTTCTTTCATTTCATGGACATGTCTGTGGTGCAGGCCTGGCATTTATACTCCTCAGACTGTGAATCTCAAGGTATTGACAGGAAGAGGAGACTGGCCCTCCTTGATTTCAAGCTAAATGTGGCCGAGTGTCTCACCAAAGAAAACTCAGTCGAAACAAAGAAACGTGGCAGACCATCTCTTATTCAAATCAAGAAAACAAGAGGTCCAACAGCCCCAGTTCCCAACATTACAGTGAGGACAGACAATGTTGGCCACTTTCCTCTTCCTGTCAATGACAAAGGCAGGTGTAAAACACCAGGATGCTCTGGGTTTTCACGTACAAAATGCATGAAATGCAACGTGCATTTATGCCTAACTCAAAAATCTAATTGCTTCTTTCAATTTCACCACCCATGAGTAAAATAGGAATTGCTGCATTCAGGCCAAGAACTAGAAGTAGTAGAGTAGATACACTGCTGTTTTCGATCACATGAATCTTTGTCTTGTATAAAATGGGAGATGTTTGCCATTTCCGGATTACCCGATGTCTGATCGGCAACCGACACAATCAGGTTGTAACTCTTCTGCGTTGAAAGATTACTTTGGATTATAAGGACGATATCGGCTTTGTAAAGTATTCGTTGCTCTTTATTTCATTTGTAATCCATCCTAAACATTGTAAATTATCCAGACTAAAGTCAGATTCATTATATTTACAAAATTAATTGAACTATGAAATTACAGCAGCACCATTGTTTCACTTATCATTTTCTAGCAAACTTTATTCACAGCGATACAAGTCGAATCGATTATGATGAGCCTGTGCCAGAGTTCCGAATGAAGAAGCCAGATCTGGCTGGCTACAAAGACATCCACTCAGATACAGAGCTACCAGAAGTCAACTGCGACATACTGGCAGACTTCCTTAGGCAGGCAAAAGAACTGGACATGAAGATGGTCCAGGGCCTGTACCTAGATAATTATCTGGAATATGCCCGCTTCTGCAAAGAAGGTGACACGATTTATTTACATGGAAAGGTGTCAGCATCCATGAGACGTCAAATCTCATATCTTGTAGATGCCAGTCTGACCAACGACGGGGCCATCAAGGAAACACAGTGTGAATGTGGTGTGGGAATGGGTCCGATTGCGACCTGCAAACACACAACTCTTAATGTATGCACTTACAGAACACACCAAGAAGCAGCCAATCAGGACACAGCAAACATGCACCCAGACACTTCAGACATTTCATACATCCAAACCACACACTGGCTCCCCTGTCAAGACAGAACACTTATACCCAGAATCCGAAAAGCTGCTGTTCGACCCCAGGCCGGCAGATGGGAGAAATAAGCCCTCATATCAGGCTCACTTCTGGAATACTATTTTGAACTTTTCTGCCTCGACCACTTCAGGAAAGATGCCAGTGCTGCAGGCACTTCCATCAGCCAATGTCAGTGCTGTGAACATGGACCACACTTATGCATTCCATGGCACACCAGCTGAGAGATTTCTGAAGTCTCATGGGCTTATTGACTTGAGTGCTCAGGACATCAAAGTAAGTGTATACTTATTACAGGGAAGTCTAAACAGTTGCTGATAGCAGTGATAATATGTCCAGTGATAGATTATCATCAATAGGAATATGAACAAATTCAATTAACACAGTCATGTATCCATGCTTGAAAACATGAAGGAGGTCATAAAAAGACAAGATCACAGGAGATATCTGCCCAATTGAGGGTAGATATGTTTATTCATGGCCCCACCTTTTTTCCTTCTCTTTGACTTTGCAGCCGCATTCTTTCGACTTTTCATGTGTGCCGAGCTGGTGGGTCAGATATGCTCCTACACAAACAAGTACGCCGAGACCATGGGCCAGGAAAAGCCAACCATATACAAAGGCTAGAAGGACGTCGAGACAGAGGACATGTACCAGTTCATTGCATTACTGATGTACATGAGCATTGTGCAGCTCAATCGGACTGAGTTGTACTGGTCGACAAAGCCATTATTTCATGGGTTACGGGCAAGGCATTTGATGAGCAAAATAAGATACTGTCAGATCCAAGCCTTTTAAAAGATATCCAACCCAGAGACGGAGCGCCCTGATGATAAACTGAAAAAAAGTTCACAATTTTCTTAGGCGGAAATGTATGAATTTTTGGCAACCAAAAGAACATGTTAGTATAGATGAGAAAATGGTGCAGAATAAAGGAAGGTATGGATTTAGACAGTACATTGAGGACTAGCCTACAAAATGGGGAATGAAACTTTGGGTTTTAGCTGATTCATCAAATGGGTGTACCTACAATTTTGAAGTTTATACGGGAAAAGCAGAGCGCTCCGTCCATGGTTTGGGATATGACCAGGGGTACAGATTGTTCATGGATAATTTTTATTCATCAGTGCAGTTGTTTATAGATTTATTCAAGGTTAAGATTTTATCTTGTGGAACTATTTTACCTAATCGCAGAGGCTTTCCAGACGAAGAACACAAAAGATTTCAACAAGAAAGCAGAAAGAGGTCACATGAGGTGGTTTAGAAAAGATTGCATTGGATTTGTTCTGTGGAAGGATAATAAAGTAGTCAACATTATTACAACCATGCACTATACATAAATCTCTAAACGAAAGAATTTTTTGTCAACGTCGCACCAAAGTCAATGACGAGTTCCGGAATATGCAGGTGAGCCAGCCAAAAGTCGTGAAAGATTATAATGCATACATGGGAAGAGGAGACAGATCAGAACAACTCATAGGTAAATACAAAGTTTTGAGGAAGACTACAAAGTACTGGAAAACATTGTTTTATCATTTTATTGATATTGCAAGGGTCAAATTCATTCGTCATGTTCCAAGAATTTCGTCGCCAACATCCAGATATTCCAGAACTGGTTAGATCAAGCACACCCTGTCAACTGGATTTTACAATTGAACTCATAAAAGAGTTAGCCAATGTGAAAGAAACAGACGAAGTTCCATGGTTTGCAAAGAAAAAGGAGACTGTACCACACCATGTTGTCCCAGTTTTTACTTCCACCCGTTGGAACTGTGTCAGGTGCTATCGTCTTTCAAAAAAGGAATATAAGTGAAGAATAAATACAGTCTAGGACATAAGAAGTTGTTTATGTGCTAAGAGACTTGCACAAACTTAACTCATGGAAATTATGAAAAATTATTTTATTCAACCTATTTCTTTTTTTAGCAACAAATGCTACTGGACATTTACATTCCAGAAGTCATGTAATGTTTGTACCATGAACTAAAGATTTTCAGAATATTACCCTAAGACCAAGTTACAGGAATGAGTCAGTATTTTCATGATTATATTTTCAATTTTTTAAAAGCATGCGGTATTATGAAACAATTTAAGGTTTGTCCTTTTTGTTTGTAACATACGTAAAGTAACAATCATTACGTGGACTTTGTGAACAGTATACGTTGGTAATGTTTGTTACCTGATATATCTCAGTTGTCATAAAAGTATTTCCACAGCTTGTCTAAGTATAAAAGGCTAAAACCAGTAAATAGACAATATGAAATCATGTACATAATTGATGTCATATGCTTTATGTCACATTATTCATATCAGGTAACAAATGGTACAGGACTTCTCAAACCAAGTAGTCATGAAATGTTTGTTGCTGAAAGTGAATATTTTTTGTTATAATGTCTTTCAACAATTATTGTCACAATTATTCTTTGATTCTTTTCACATTCTACGTTTGTGTGCTCCGTGGCTATGTATTGTACGTATTTGTTGTAGTTTAAAGACATTTGCAGCTTCCAGGAATTAAATACACACTCCATTATAACAGGAAAGGAGAACTTAAAATACTAATTTTTTTTTCCAGATCTTTAATTATCTCGCTGGGATTTAGTTATACATTTGTTGCTTGCTCTATAGTTGGCCTATTAGTGATCAATGATTACATGTTGCATTCAAGTTTCTTTAATAGCTCTTAGCATTTCCATCTCCAAACATACCCTGCAAGATTTGATGGATATGAAATAACAAGCATTACCTGGACATTTTGAACTAGACTACTCATTATATTTAAAAAATCACAAAATTAATGTAAAATATGTACAACTGTCATTCAAATTTCAGAGCATCTGAGACTTCGTCTGCCCCCACCTGGTGAGGATTGATTGATTGAGTTTGTGTTTAACGGCGTGTCAGCACGATTACGGTTATATTACGCCCTCATGGTTACTGTGAACGTTTTTAGTAGAATTTTCCTATCAATTTTGCCTGGACAGCGGCCGCTAGGCCTACTCTTTTACGATTTTTATTTTTTTTTCAGAATCGTTCTAGTAATGGCCATGGACCCTAAACGTCCACGTTATAGCAAGGAGGCACTCCTGCAAGCCATGCCACACGTAATGGAAGGGTCCCTGAGCCTGAACAAAGCATCACAGGTTTATGGAATCCCTTATGCCACCCCGGGTGACAAGATAAGGGGATGGAGGCCTATTGATCCAGCCTCCAAATTTGTACTCACTGAGGAGGAGGAGTCACACTTGGCAAACTGGATTATACAGCTTGCACAAAAAGGATTTGGGCGAACCAGGAATGATATAATATAAAAGGTACACAATGCTGGGGGTATACAATGTAATGATACTGCTAAATTAATGAAAAATATTTTTAATTGCAGGTGCTTAATCATGAAATCCTCTCCTTCATTAATCTAGAAAATTTAGCAGTTTCCAAAACAATATTTGAAATATGAGCATTTAAAAGAATTTATTAACTGAACTTTCCAGGTGAGTAGTGGCCATGGGTTCAAATCATGTCTAGGTTAACTGTTCACCTCTATGAAATTTTTCTCTGAACTGTTTACTTTGAGCCCTATTCATATATATATATTTCTTTGCAGATGCTGCAAAGAGGATCCTTGATGCCAGAGGAGCCAGTTCAAGATGTACTGACAACCGGCCAGGGAAATACTGGATGGCTAAATTCCGTCAGCGCCACCCAGAAATCAGCGACCGAACACTCCAGGCACTGGATAAGGAGCGGGCAATCATGACCTGTTAGAGCCTTGAGTGCTGGTTCAATGCTCTCAAGGACTACTGTGATGGAATTGACCCGTCACTTTTGCTGTCTTCGGAGAGGATTTACAATGCAGATGAGACTGGCTTTAGTCTTGCAACAAAGGCAATGTTCCACCAGCGCTATGCCACCAAACATGGACCAGGATATGTTATGAACTTGACACTACGAGGTGCATGGCGTCAGTTCACAAAAGAGCAGCCCGGGATCAAGATTGGCTACACCAAATTTACCCACCTGAGGCCTAGGAACGTAAAAAAACTGGGCAGCGTTCCTGCTGAGACCTGCCTTTGTGTGTATTGCCTCAATATCAAGTGAGTATTGGCATACTCATTATAATGAGTTTTATCATATAAATGGATTTTTTTACAATGCCTATTCACAGGAAATGTATCTCTCCTCACTAACATCTGATATTTAATTATTTCATTGTTTTGGGGTTTTTTTGGGTACAAACTGGATGCTCTTAACCACCCACTCGTGCAGAATGACCTGCCCCCACTTCCAAGCGAGTCAAAACTCTTGGACATTGTGTGCTGTCCTGCTTTGGCTTTACCAAAGGCAGACTGCATTTTTTGGTAAGTTAAGCAATGTGAAAAGCACAGGCTGCACACATAGATGTGCGTCTGCGGTGACATTAAAAATTTGTGACATTTCAGAATACATGAAGCATAAAGCCAAATACAAGACAGCAAGATCAGAATATCAAAAGGATGTGAAGGAAAATGCGAAGGAGTGTCAGCTGATCTTCAAAAGAGCATAATGTTGCCAAGAATGAATCATTTTAAGGAATGTGTGTTCACCCCTCGTCTCGCTGTGTTTAATGATACTGTTTCCGAACTAGGTAAAAACAGACAAGATACCGCAGTCGTATGACAGGAAGCCATTTCTGGACGAAAGGATGAAGACATAGCATCTGCGTTTCACAGATACATCCAAAATCTTAGAGACGAAAAAAAAATTGACGATGTGGCTTGACAACTGTGCCGGACAAAACAAAAATTGGACTTTGTTCACAATGCTACTTTTCATCGTGAACAGCTCAGAGTATGAGGTCAGGTCAACGAAATTCACCTCCAATTCTTTGAACCTGGCCATTCATTTATGGCGTCCAAAGCAGCACAAATCCAGTATGGAAGCCGGTCACTGCAGACGAACTCAAACTGTTCTTATACATAAACTTTGGCATATGTTGACTTACCTTGTTACAAGCTTTTAATAATTGGTTCAGTTTGTTAGATATTGTTATAACTGTTGATATGTTACAAAAATACACAGGAGGTTTCATGATATGATGTGTGGGTTATGTTTATGAAAGTTCTTGAAAGGATATTATTAAAGAAGGCGCCAAAGAGAGACATTTTGATTGCCTACTTATGTAGTCTTTGCAAAGCTGGATTTTTGCATGATACTATCTTTATCCCACCACAATAGTCTGTATTTTTTAGTGGCACCAATATTTTAATGACATATTTGCACATGATAATGTAAAATTTTCACCCGACAATTTTTTTATATTTTATAACATAGGTTCATACCTTTCCCCAGGTCTCTGATGGAATTTTCACATCATGCCTGGAATTCCTGAATTTGCTGACCTCAGATCCAGGCCTTGCTCTTTCATCAAATTCAGATGCTTTTGGCAACCCTCTTGAGATTTCTGACATCACCAGAACCTTGTAGAAGATTCCCTCAGATGCTGAACAAAAAGCACATCTGCTTGAAGCCATTGAAGTTATTGCAACTGCCTTTATAAATAAGCTGAAAGGTCAGCTACACCGTTATATAAGTGGTCCCCTCTCTGATCCAACACCACAGATGCTGTCCGATGCATCCTCTGCCCCAGTCCACAACATGTTCGCAGAGAGGACCCTGGGAATGATGGATGCGCTGTGGAGAAGAGCACCAATGCCACTCTTGGGTTTGTCGATGGCAAGGTGAAGGGGAGACAAAATCGCAGGAGCGACTCATCAAGTTTGCCATTGGCAGAGGTGCCAAAATTAGAGCACTGCACCTCCAGCGCTCAAAGCACGTTCAGGCAGCGCAGGTGCAGAAACAAAATCTTATGTCTCAGAAGAGACATGCGGCACCGCAAAAGGCTTGAAGGTGACATTAAGACGTCCATAAGCAACAAATCTCTCTCGGCCAGCAGGGATATGTTCCCGTCTTGTGACGAGTCACAAGGCAAGAAACTTGGGGAATTCCTTGCTAACCCTGCGGCTCATGTGGGCAGTATCCTAACACATGTCTGGTTCGAGGATGGGAAGGATGTCGTTTACTTCGAGCGGGTGAGGGCAGTGAAGCAGAGAAAGGAGACAGAGATCACCCTGACCTATTGGCAGGCAGGTCAAACACCAGAGAGCAGGGCTGACTACACAATTACTTTGGTAAATTTTTTGGCTGACTTTGCCCTTGGGGACCTGAAATTCATCTAACTGTGAGTATGCCCAACTCTTAAATTATTCAACCATTTTTGGATTGCGGCAGACAGAAACAAAATAATCTTACTCGCCTTAAAATTGACTTTAAAATGATATATTACTTGATGGCTTTCATACCAAAAAAAAAAAAATTCCATATCAGTCATTCTCAAAAGGTGGGTACAGGCTATGTAGCTTATTTTCAACCCTCCATTAGTTTCCAAATTATGCCCCAGGAGTGAAAAAAATAATAATATACTGAAGACTCTCAAAAGACACTGAACAGATAGTATAAACAACTTCAGCTCACTTGAATTTACAGCGAGCAGTCTATAGAATGAAGAATCATCTAGTGCCACAGATTGCAAGCTGGAATTAGGTCACGCTTTACACTGCTGTCAGAAAAAAAAGGAATAACTAGGTGATTTGAAGAGGAGAGCCATGAAAATGATGTGTTTTATAAAAATATGATCAATGAACCATAATCAGTTGTTTCATTTGCCATTTCAGTCAACTGGTTTGATTTTGCGACGATTAAAAGCATTAGACGTTACACGCTGGGTCACACTGACTCTTATGTTATGCATTGTGTCCAAGGAAGAATGCCAAGTGCAGATGTCTGTATCTTTGATTTCACACAAATTTGGATTCACAGGACGTAGTGTACGCCCCCTCCTAATGGAATGCGGCCTGTATACCCCCTTGGTCCAAAACGTAACATCCGGAGAAAGTTGGCTTTTGCACCAGAAGAGCCGCCAAAAGAGAATGCAAAGGAGAGAAAGAAGCGCAGCAATGAAAAGTATAGAGAGAAGCTTAAAGCCATCCCAGAGGTTTATGCAGCATTTAAGGCTGATCAAGCAGCGAAGAAAAGAGAGAGCAGGAAACACATGACACAGGAA
The DNA here is from genome assembly GCA_033807755.1 of Ellobium chinense. Classification (NCBI taxonomy): domain Eukaryota; kingdom Metazoa; phylum Mollusca; class Gastropoda; order Ellobiida; family Ellobiidae; genus Ellobium; species Ellobium chinense. The sequence goes on from JAWQUT010000681.1 coordinate 78,111, forward strand.
CAAAAGGATGAGGCGGGGGAAAAAAGCCGACAGTGTGTTGCTGCATTCAGGTAAGTGTTTTAAAAAAGCACCACACACACATTTATAGACACATCCTTACAGTTACAGACTGTGTTCAATCTTTTTTTTTTTCAGGGCCTAAGGGTAAAACTGATTATTTCAGGTTCTGTTTATCACGGGGCCTTTTTTAAGCAGTCCCACCCACTGTTTTTTCATTTCAAAGTAGGATTAGATCTGGTGTCCAGAGAGTTTGGCTGGCCTGATCTTGACCTTTGTGAGAGTGCAGATTTCATTGGCAGCGATGTCCTCTGATTTAGAAGGATTTTACCTATCAAAACTGCAGCAGACATTGTTTTAAAGGCAAATAGCATGTTTGACTAAAAATGTCACCAGCCAGTTTTATGTTTTAAGTCCTAATTGCCTGAGCGTGTCATTTAGTCACTACAATGATAATCTCAGCTGCCAGTTATTGAATGTTTGGTCCATCACTTCACACAAATAGTTACCCTTTTCCCCTCTTATACCTTCACTGCCTTCACCACCATCCAATTCACCTTGGAATGCTAGATCTGGTTAGCTTTGGCCTAATCTCTACCTCTTACTGAATTTTTAAATTGTCCTTTAGGCAAGCTGGTGCAACGCAAAGTTTGGCCGGTTTAACACTGGAAGACTTCGAAAAGCAGAATGGTCTGCAGAATTAACCAGAAATTCGATCATCACTTGATGTTGACGTTGGATCTCGCCTAATCAGCCCTATCATTCAGCCTGACGGGGGCCACAACCCTGAAATCACCAACATGGGGGACTGGATATATAAATTTAGAACAAAAAAAATGTTCATCCAATATATAATTTATTTTCCCTTTCTTTTCATTTTTTAACCAGTGCTCGGCAAAAGGAGAAAGCAGGCCCAAAGACATCCACCCCAAACAGTAATATTAGGACAAGAAAAGACCAGAAGAAGCTGGAAGAAAAGAGAGAAAGAAACACGCTGTCTCAGCAAAAGCGCAGGGCAAATATGTCGAGCCAAAAGAGGAGGAGGGAAAAGGAGAAAAAGAGAGACGATTATCATAGAAATAAAAAACTGAAAAGTGATGATGTAAATATTAATGCAGATATCTTGCAAATTAACGGTGATGCCATACAACATCAATCAAGAAGTTCTACCTCTTCAGCCACCCATCGACTCAAGAAAAAGTTGCCTAAAGTGCCCAAGTTACTGCTTTCAATAAAGCATCTTGTAAAGTCTCTGGCACGATCCATGAACTTGTGTCGTTGGGGGTCTCATATTGCTCGCCTCCCAAGACACCACAGCTTGGTTTAAATGTGAATGCTGTACTGAAGTCCCTGGCGAAGAGCAGGAGCAAAGAGACTTTGAAAGCAAAGTCATTACTACCGAGGACTGCTCACAACGTCTCACAGAAGTATAAAGAACAGTCCTTCAGGCAGTATGGGTATAAGAATAGCAGAAGCGAGAAACTGTTTCAGTGTTTGTAAGAAAGGTTAAGTGTTCATTTGTTGAACGTTTCTTTGAGGATAAGTCCATCCACATCCAAGGGAAGAATGGAGTGTCCAAAAGAAATCTGAAGCAAAAGAAAATCCTTGCTAAAAGTATCTCAAATTTACATTTATTTAGATCTTTTAGAAGAGTATGGGGAGAGTGTTAAAGTGTATAGGGCTACTTTTTTTCATAAAAGACCCAGACATATTTTAAGTTTTACTAAGACACCTTTTAAGCAGTGTCTATGTGACAGATGCCTAAATCCTATGCTGAAATTAAAAGCCATCAATCCCTTTCTGGGTACACCTTTGGAGAGGTTTAAAGATTTGATTTCTTTTACTCTCTGTAATGCTAATAATACAAACATGAAATGTATTGAGAGAAAGTGTGAGAAGTGTGGTGTGGATAAGTTGGACAGATTGCATGCAGAGGTTGAAAGTGTGTGACTTAGAGTAATGTCAGTTGGGAGCTTGTTCAGAAAGGTGGTGGGCCACGTTTGGATCTGATTAAGAAAGAAGGATCTGTTGAGTCTCTTTTTATTGAATTCAAAGGTTAAGTTCAGAAACTACCTATGCATGATTTTACTCATCGCTGGCAGAGCCAACAATATAGAAATCTTAAGGCAGACCTGCCAGAGAACTGGGCGCTGGTAACAATGGATTTCTCGGGAAAATTATTTGTGTCGCCAAGACCAGCCCCAGTCTGCCTACTATGGTTATTCAGAGGTAACAATTCACCCTTGCGTTTTGAACCACCCATGCTTGTGTGGTTGCGGTCTACTTGTGACAGATAATTTTATTTTTCTGTCTGATGTTTTAAGCCATGATGCAAATATGGTTTATATAATAACAAAAAAGATGCTTGAAATTGTAAAGCAGAAAGGGCTTAGGGAAAGTTATAATTTTCAGTGATGGGTGCCATAAACAGCAAAACTCTCTCGGCCAGCATGGATATTTTTCAGTCTTGTGATGAGTCACAAGGCAAGAAACTCGGGGAATTCCTTGGTAACCCTGCGGCTCGTGTGGGCAGTATCCTGACACATGTCTGGTTCGAGGATAGGGTGGATGTCATTTACTTTGAGCGGGTGAGGGCAGTGAAGCAGAAAAAAGAGACAGAAATCACCCTGACCTACTGGCAGGCAGGTCAAACACCAGAGAGCAGGGCTGACTATGCAATTACTCTGGTAAAGTTTTTGGCTGACTTTGCCCTTGGGGACCTGAAATTCATCTAATTGTGAGTATGCTTTACCCTTAAAATTTTCAACCATTTTTGGATTGCGGCAGACAGAAACAAAATAATCTTACTCGCCTTAAAATTGCCTTTAAAATGATATATGATGGATTTCATACCAAAAAAAAATTTCCATGTGTTATGCAACACACGATTATGTAATATGTGGGTTTTTTTTTTTACCTTCATATTCTCTATTGCCAGTCTTTTAACACTTAGAGGGCCAACTTCCGTTCAGGGTCAACGTCGACATAGAGCGCAGATCATTATTTTCCCTTGAGGGCCAGCGGCGCCGAAAAGCTCCAATAGCACATGGCGACGAAAAAAATTCGCCAGAGTTACCGTTCATTGTTTTGAGGTCAGGAAATGCTTTCTGCTTCCGGGTAAGCCTTCATGCTGTGTTTTGGTGGCCGATTGTGAACTTTTCAAGCAGGTTTTTTATCCTAGAAATGTCTGACCGCATTCAAATTCCAAGAAATCCAAGAGCAGTGGAATCAGAGGAGGAGTATGACTACTCTAGTGGTGATTCCTGGGCAAGTTTTGGGGGAGATAGATCTAGATCGTCTTCTAGTAGTACAATTAAAAAACATAATGAGAGGGAGTGAAATTCAATCATGCAAGTGCTTTTCATTTTTTTAGTCATATTTTATCACACTTCTTTCTGTTTTTTTTTCCCCTGGGTTTCATCGACTTCAATTCAGTGTGCCTTGTCTATGCCAGTTTTTCTTTTCAAGATCCTAATAATTTTCCCAAGCACTATGTAAATGCAAATTTCTTTTTTTTTAAATCTTTTTATCAGCTTGCAGTGCAGTGGCCTGTCCTGAACTGGAACTGCCTGTTGTTTGTTTCTTTTCACTCTCATCTAAAGATTGTTTGTGCCCCAAACCCCTATGTCTTCAGAAAGGCATAACTTCACAATTTACCGCTTGTTTGTCATTTCTTTCTTCTCAGGTGTTATCTGTTGATGACAGCGAGGCCAGGCCAACGTGAAGTTTACCCGACAGAATGGGCAGTATTTTACTTGGCCGGTCGTTGACGATATAGACTGGATGCCCTTTTATTCTTTGACTGTCATTGGAGCTCCAACGCTTGATGGCCGTGAAAGAATGATTTTTCCAGAGGAAGTTTTCAAGATGATAATCTAGAAATTATTTCAGGCTGCTCTGTCATGTTTGGCACATTTTTTTTTTTTTAAACCCATGCGGTGGTGATGACTGTGTGGTCAAGCGGCCATAAGCAGAAATGATTTTTAAGAAAAGTAAAAAACTTTAGGACCGAGATCGAATTTTTGAGAAAGTTATGGCCTTTTAAAATTGCGTTGGGTCTTAAAAGACCCGATCACCACCGCACGGGTTAAGCAACATTTTTCTTAAAGCTTTTATATGTAACTCATGAAATGATCTATTGACTACTTGACTTCATAACCATGAAAGAATGTTGTCACATTTGTAACATTTTTTTTTTAATCTCTTTATTTTTTAAGAACCGTTATGTGTAACAATTCAATAAATAACATATTTTGAAAAATATTTTTAGATACTTGATACACAGTATTCTACTGGTTGATAAATTGTTATTCAGCAATGTTCTGGTTGAAAAGTCAATCACTTTTTGTCCATGTCACATTTGTGACATAAAATTCTTAATTCCCGTAAAGCTTCTAAAATGTAAGCACACAAGGATGTTTTTATCTCAAATTGACATTTTAATTCTAACTGAACATTTTCAGCCTATCAGAATTAACTTTATTACATTTTTAAAGCTTGTAGAGAAATGATCTTGACTTTTCGTTTTTATTTTTTAAGTCCGGTCACAATTGTGACAAAATCGCTTTGATTCTTACTACTTCCTTTATGATTATATTGGATGTTTTGTGGAATCGGACTTAGGTAGTATTTGAATAAATTGTTTATGACCATTACTTATAAATAAAACAGTGCGTTTGTTATTTATTCACAAATTTGTTATGTCCATGTCACATTTGTGACAAATGGGGTTAAGTGACTAAATAGTCAATTATCGAAAAATTGACAAATCACACAGCTCTGATTTTTTCGGAGTTAAAACTTCATATAATATACTACATAGCCACAAAGTATGGATGTGCTGTATTGAATCTGAAGTTTGATGCCCCATGTTACCAAATGGGTCTCATAGTGGTGGAATGACCCA
>JAWQUT010000681.1:83083-95861 GCA_033807755.1 Ellobium chinense
TCAGCTTACTGTGGTGCTTTTGGCCAGTCAGAGATGGATGTGAAGAGCCATTTAGTGGATGCTGTCAAGAGCACCCTTTCAGACCGTGCAAGTGTCAATCACTGCGTGGTAGAACTGCTGAAGGAGTCTCTTGACACTGACTTAATAGAGCTAAATTGCAATGTCCACCCATTGGATGGACTTGCTCATGCAGCAAGAGAAGCCCTCAACACGCTGGATAAAGACTGGGGTATCCAGAGCCAGGCGTTCAAGTCCTGTGGATGTACTCTGGCAAACTTGATCCACTGCATATCTAAGATGAGGTAAGATTTTGCTTCTTCTAAACACTTAGACAGTATAGTATATAAGTTACATTGTATGCCACTGTCACAATAGTATGCAATCACTGCCTCCATAATAGTAATGGGGACTGCAAATTTGGTACCTCTTTGTCTTAGTATTACTAAAATATATATGTGCTCTGGTTTGTTATAAGGGCATCTACTCATTTAACTAGAGCTACACTTACAATCATTGTCAAAGATTGTGAACATGAAAGAGTGTTTTATGTCTGCCTCACAGTTCTGAATTAAATACATGCATAGTTATTACAAAAATGTGTTCTCTTCCTGATTTAAATAATGGTATGCTCTTTGTTGCAATCCACAGGTACAAACAAGGCACAGGTGACCCAGGGGCTTCTTAACCTTTCTGCAGAAGAACAGCCTCAAGCCTGGTGTCATCCTGTGGTATGTTGGGAACAGACTGCATGTGATGTTCCACATGGCAGCTGTCCTATTTTTCCACCTCCAGACACTGCTCCATTACTTCAAAATGAAGTGCAGCAGGATCAACAGTATGCAGACTGCTATTTTGCATGACATGCAACAGACAGGCATTCAAGCCCAGATGCAAGCTGTTGGCCTGTTTGCCAAGTTGGTGACTGGCCCATGGATGACAGTTATGTACAAGAATGAACGAAAGAGGACACACTTGGAAGTGGTGAGCAAAACATTGATCATTCATCCTGTTCTACTAACTTAGACTAAAATATCAATAGCCATAAAATGTTAAGAGAATATTTCAAGACTGTATTTGTCTCTTTCATACATGGATGCATTTGAAGTTGAGCCGTAAAGTGTTAAAATCTGTTCATATAAATCACTAGCTGAAGTATCCCGGCGCTGCCGGGGAAGTGGGGGGGAGGATGGATGTGAAGCGTCAGTGAACTATCACGTATCTCCCCCCACCCCCCTTCATCCACCCTTCACCTGAAGCAGATAACGTCATCCGCTAGTGAAATGTTATTTTGTTTCGTCGATCTGGTGTCGGCGTGTTCGTTCAAATTTCCAATGACATTAATGACAAACGAAACGCAATGTCTTTCCGGTACGAAATTTTAAATGGCAGAATGAATGCCGGAAACAAAGACAAAGAGAAAAATACGGCACAAACTTTGTAAATTGATTAATCAAATCTTGCAGTTTCCGTGAGCAGACAGTAATGTTAGACATTCTGTATCAGATATTGTACATGTTGACGTTTTCAGCCGAATTTTACAAACAGCGGTTTTGCAGGTTATGCGTTAGGAAGGGAGCGTGCCACGCCCCCGATCCAGTCTTATAATATAGATTATAAGGCCGAAATTATGTAAATATGTCAAACTTAAAACTACAATTTGTTGCTTTATTTATTCTGCATTTTTAAAAAGCGACTTATACTTCATTTCACTTAAGGGTAATGTAATTTCATGACTTGAAATCATTTCAATTTTATCAATTTTCTAACAATGACTGATGCATTTTCCCAGGTCTCCGATGGAATATTCACCACCTGTCTAGAATTTTTGAAAGGGCTGACAGAATCTCCAGCTAGCGCCTTGAACTCCACCAAGGATGCCTTTGGTTTCCCCCTTGAAACGTCTGCAAGGTTTCTTGGCATTCCTGAAGAGAGAAGGCCTGGCTCCTGGAATCATCCTTTGATATGTGGGGAATAGGCTGCACATGCTATTCCATTCTGCAGCTGTCGTCTTCAGCCTACACAACCAGCTTCTGCAATTTTTTGAATTTAACTGTAAGAGTGCATCTTCTTTGCGGACAGCAGTCCTTCACGATCTGAGGAACGAGGACATCATGTTACAGATGCAAGCACTCGGCTTGTTTGGCAAAATCCTAACGGGCCCCTGGATGACCCAGCTGTATGCCAATCCAGAGAAAAGATCACGTTTGAAAGTGGTTAGTATTTTGCTGTTGCTGTCCGTCAGTGCAAATTTGATCAAATGAGCTCCAATTTCTAAAAACCATTTGTGACATACCTTACACATTGTTTAAAAGCAGATAATCTAGTCACTAATTTTTATGGCTGTAATAACCTTTCACAGAGTCCAAAAGCAATGTATTTTATAAGTAAACAATTCATTCACTTACTTATTCACTCATTTACAATATCAGTTTATCTCTTGAGGATGTACTTACTAATGTACAAATTTTCATCTATTTAATTTGAAAGGCATAATTATGTGGACACAATTAATTTCTCACCAAAATCAGAGGACAGGAAATAAAAGAACAACTAAATAAAGAGGTTTTATATGCATAGCATATGGGTCATTCCACCCTTATGAGCTCACTTCAACAAAACAGAAAGAGGTTCTAAATCATGTTTCAAAATAAGTTTATTTGAATTTATGTTTTGAAAGGGGTTGGAAAATGGCAGACAAAACTGTACTTAGCTGGAAATGACAAGAAACTGGATAACTGTCTAATAATGGCCTCTTAACTGAAAAAACGGGGTTTAAATTCAAGGTGAAAAAGTAACACGAGTCCAGTGGCCTACAGACAATGCCTAATTCTCCTCTCTTGATTTTGAAATATGCAACTTGTTGCAATTAATAGGCTGCAGAAAAGGTCATACGTTCATTGAATCTTCACAATTGTGACATTTATTTCTGTCTGTCTCGTTTGAAACGAAAACTGAGAAAGAATATCCTGTCAGTTCATACTTGTTAAATACACAGTATTTTGCGTTAAATAGTTTGCTTCCAGAATAAATAGACTTTCCATTCTGTGAGCGAGAAGAGGGAATGTGAACTTAGGTCGAGCGCAAAGTCCTCGAGCCGGTGAATTCGGACGAAACTCTCTTTCTGTCCGGTGTCCAGTTTGCAACACAGCGCCACTATTTTTTTTCTTTTGCCTTTCCTACAAAGGCTTGTGGTTTGTTTCTCGGTTTCAAACTAATAGATCCCCCTTCTAGAACTTTTGGAATGAAACCAAAAGAAACATCAGATTGTCGATATTGGTGTTCTACTGCATCAGGTTTGAAATATGACACAGAATCCTGGACAAAGAAGTTTTGTTTTGTCCATGAGACACTTGAAACAGAACTACATTATTTCTCCCCAACATTCAATAACTAATAGCTGACAGAAAAATGTCTTTTGCTCTTTAATTGGGTATTGCTCCTACTAAAATAAATAAATATCCTCTGACAAATTGGTTAGTAAAGTCAGTGTTCAGGATTCCATTATTTACTAGGCATCAAAATTGTGACATGGACAAAGGAAATCTTGAACTTTCTTTGAGTCAGTGTCACATTTGTGACATACTATTCAACATTTTCTTTTATTTTAAATTGTTAAGTGCTTTAAAGACTTGAATCTTTATAGGCTATTAGAGATAATTTAATAACCATGATTTATAAATCCATGCAATAAATAACCTTTTTTGCAGGCTTCAAACTGACAGTAACTGTGACTGAACTCAGTTTTTTTCGTGTCTGTGTCACATTTATGACAAATTTATGGTGTTGCAGCCATTAAAACGAGCTTAACGCCAAATTGATTGGTCCTTTGCACAGGTTTTATTTTGGAAATGAAATTAAGAATTATGATGATTGTTATGCACTACATATAGTTTTAGACACGAGCTTGAAAATTGGACTTAATTGTTTTTAGGTCACAAATGGGACATGGACTGAATGATGTACTGGATTGAACTCTGTCCCATGTCACGTTTTGACAGAACTGCACTATTTCTTCCCAAAATCCACTTCAGTAGTTAAGTTGAAGAGATTGTTGGCTCTTTGATTGGGGTCTTATTCCCACTAAAATAATTAAATATCCTTGGACATGTTTTGAGTTAGTGAAGTTAATGTTCAGGATTCCATCATTTACTAGACATCAAAATTGTGACAAGGACAAAGGCAATCTTCATCTTCTTTTGTGTCCATGTCACATTTGACATTTTCTGTGTTTTGTTTTATTGTCATTTCTTGAGAAGTAGATGACCTTTATCTGTATTAAGCCTACAAAGATCATATATCAATATTGATTTTATAGAACTGTGGATGAATACTTTTTTTGTTTTTTGAAGACTTGAAATTGACAGTAGTCGTGACAATTGTGACTACACTTCAGTTGTTTTTGTGTCCGTGTCACATTTATGACATTTGTAGCCATAAACAGTTGCCAACTTCCAAATTGATTGATTCTTTGCTCAGATTTGTGATGACTTGTTAGAAATTAAATTAGGAGGTCTTGTGTTCATTTTGGACTATATCAGTCTTGGACATGGACTTATAAAAATGGTCTTGGTAATTTTTGTGTCACAAACATGACATGGACTAAATGATGTGCTGAACTGATTTCTGTCCCTCGTCACATTTGTGATGCTAGAATCATAATACTGACATTTTCAACCCTTCCACCACAAACTACTTGATCATTTGGCAAATTTTATATATCTATTCAGCAAACAGTGACACTGGCTCTGTTTAAAAGCAACATTATCCTACCAATGAAGCTCAGAAGAAGTGAATGTCAATATTGTGACAGGACAAGTATTATTTTTTCCTATGTCACATTTGTCACAGAAGGGAGATTTTGTTGATGCATCTTGGTTTACACAACTTGATCAACACATTTTGGAAAGATTTTGAATGCAAGCTATGTGTTTGTGTGAGTTTATTGTTTCATTTCAATTTTATCATTAAATTTCATAGAGTAATATGAGGAAAGTAATAGGACAAGGTATTTTTCTGTCCTTGTCACATTTGAAACTTTCCTAGTCGGTTGTGCCCACAAGTTTGAAAATTGAATAATTTATTCCTAAGCAAGGCTTTCTAGAATTCTGTTTCTTTTCCTCTTTAAAATGATTCAGTTGTTTGTTAGTAGATTTGATCTATACTGTGCTGTCAGTAATATTTTGTCAGAAATGTGACATGGACCTTATATTACAGTACATTGAAAAAAAGCTTTGTAATTACATAGTATCCCAACAGTTTAGCCCTGAACACTTTTTTTTCAATCTAGCACAAGCACCGTATATCTCTGGTTGTTAAAGGGAGATGAAGGACTGGTTTATAAAACCATGAATGCCATAGAACTGGTGACATTATTTCAAATAATATTTTTTATAACTTTACAACAATGGATAGATGCTATATATTATTTTCAAGTTGCTTAGTATGAAGGTTTTTGTAACATAAACCAAACAGGTTATCAAGGAGACTCCCACCCTTTATGCCACATAAATTCTCATGTCAACCCAGATTATGCACAGATGGTTTTGCAAAGCATTAACACCTATTTTGTTCAATTTGCAACTTTCAGAGACAAGCTGTAAATCCTGTATCAACCAGTGCCAAAGAAGTAAATCAAGATGTCACAACTGTCAGAGACCCAGTGGAGGCAGAAGCAGAGCGACCCAGTGAATTACAGATTGAACCATTGGATGATGAAACAGTGAGTAATATCCTAGTTATTTTTGTATACTCTTTTTTTTTTGCACTTCATTTATTACATTGCATAGAAATTGCAACTGATAATTATATAGTACAAATTTTATCATTATATAATTTCTGACAGTTTGTGCATTCAAAGATTTTATTTGTACCAGTATTTGAATTGTTTGTTTGTTTTTGTTGTTATTAAGCATTTATTTTACATCCTGATGGATTTTTATCTCATATACGGTAATACCACTTTGTCTTTTAAGGTTCCTATAACAAGCACACCCAACACAAGCCAAGGGGAATCTTTGCCAGAGCTTTCTACATCCACACTTAACATCTTGCAGTCTTATGATTTGGTAAGCTAAACATTGTTGTTTATGCTTGGTGCTAGTATCATTCAACCCTATATATTTAAGGCAATTTTAGAATCCTATATCTGTTTTGTTCATATCTGCTGGCACGTCCATCCATTGATTCTACAACTTTCTACACCCTAATCACTCTGTGGTCCTCTGGACCATTTCTATTGACCATCCTTCCTAAAACTAACACTTATAGGAGAGTACAGCTCTTCAGGTTGGAAAGTCACACCCCCTCCCTAAGTACTTTGATACTATAGATAGCAAGGAAGTATACTACACCACACTTGGAAATTATAAACTGGTTGAACAATTTTTTTTTTCTTGTCTTGTCTTCCCCCTTATTTTAGAATGACCTGTCACTGTCCTTATCATGGACAAAATCTGTTGAGGAGGAGCCATCCAATGGCACTGGTGAAAATGAGCTGGTAGGTAGATAGAATACAAAAAAGAAGAAAGAGTAAGAGAACCACTCTACTAGACTGTGTGGTAATTTCTTTGTCATGTCAGAGCAAACCACACAATCCTAAGTCATTCCAAAAATATGCTTTGGATAATGTTGAAATAATATATATCAGTTAAGATGAAGTGAAACTGAGTACCTGGTAGATGACACACCACTGGCAAACAGTGAAACTTTGAAAAAAGAAACTGTTGATTTTTAAGGAATCACAAGCATTTCATGTTTGCAACCACATCAGATCCCCACTTTTGAGCAAGGTCTTATTTATAAACAATAACTAAATGCATTTTTTTTTCACTTCCTTTCAGCTGAAGATATCCCCTGGATCATGGGTGGTGGCATCCTTCCCGGGCAAAAAGACAAAAAAATATGTGGGAACGGTGAGTAGATCTATTGAGTTTTTTATTAGACTTTCAGGATTTGTTTTGAACTGGGGCAATTTATGTGGTGTTGATTCAAGAAACACTGGTTAGAAAAAAGCTCCCAATAAATTTGATTCACCACATGAAATACTGCTTCTGAAAATGCTTAGGGGTAGTACAATTAAAAAACAATGAGAGGGAGTGAAATTCAATCATGCAAGTGCTTTTCATTTTTTTAGTCATATTTTATCACACTTCTTTCTGTTTTTTTTTCCCCTGGGTTTCATCAACTTCAATTCAGTGTGCCTTGTCTATGCCAGTTTTTCTTTTCAAGATCCTAATAATTTTCCCAAGCACTATGTAAATGCAAATTTCTTTTTTTTTAAATCTTTTTATCAGCTTGCAGTGCAGTGGCCTGTCCTGAACTGGAACTGCCTGTTGTTTGTTTCTTTTCACTCTCATCTAAAGATTGTTTGTGCCCCAAACCCCTATGTCTTCAGAAAGGCATAACTTCACAATTTACCGCTTGTTTGTCATTTCTTTCTTCTCAGGTGTTATCTGTTGATGACAGCGAGGCCAACGTGAAGTTTACCCGACAGAATGGGCAGTATTTTACTTGGCCGGTCGTTGACGATATAGGCTGGATGCCCTTTTATTCTTTGACTGTCATTGGAGCTCCAACGCTTGATGGCCGTGAAAGAATGATTTTTCCAGAGGAAGTTTTCAAGATGATAATCTAGAAATTATTTCAGGCTGCTCTGTCATGTTTGGCACATTTTTTTTTTTTTAAACCCATGCGGTGGTGATGACTGTGTGGTCAAGCGGCCATAAGCAGAAATGATTTTTAAGAAAAGTAAAAAACTTTAGGACCGAGATCGAATTTTTGAGAAAGTTATGGCCTTTTAAAATTGCGTTGGGTCTTAAAAGACCCGATCACCACCGCACGGGTTAAGCAACATTTTTCTTAAAGCTTTTATATGTAACTCATGAAATGATCTATTGACTACTTGACTTCATAACCATGAAAGAATGTTGTCACATTTGTAACATTTTTTTTTTAATCTCTTTATTTTTTAAGAACCGTTATGTGTAACAATTCAATAAATAACATATTTTGAAAAATATTTTTAGATACTTGATACACAGTATTCTACTGGTTGATAAATTGTTATTCAGCAATGTTCTGGTTGAAAAGTCAATCACTTTTTGTCCATGTCACATTTGTGACATAAAATTCTTAATTCCCGTAAAGCTTCTAAAATGTAAGCACACAAGGATGTTTTTATCTCAAATTGACATTTTAATTCTAACTGAACATTTTCAGCCTATCAGAATTAACTTTATTACATTTTTAAAGCTTGTAGAGAAATGATCTTGACTTTTCGTTTTTATTTTTTAAGTCCGGTCACAATTGTGACAAAATCGCTTTGATTCTTACTACTTCCTTTATGATTATATTGGATGTTTTGTGGAATCGGACTTAGGTAGTATTTGAATAAATTGTTTATGACCATTACTTATAAATAAAACAGTGCGTTTGTTATTTATTCACAAATTTGTTATGTCCATGTCACATTTGTGACAAATGGGGTTAAGTGACTAAATAGTCAATTATCGAAAAATTGACAAATCACACAGCTCTGATTTTTTCGGAGTTAAAACTTCATATAATATACTACATAGCCACAAAGTATGGATGTGCTGTATTGAATCTGAAGTTTGATGCCCCATGTTACCAAATGGGTCTCATAGTGGTGGAATGACCCATATATAGTTGTTATGGGATTCGGCAAACGGTTTAGGAATTACACAAGTTTGAACCGCACTTATTTTTCTTATTTTTCTCATTAAGCCATTACTAGAATTTGACAAGTTTTGCGTCTGAAAAAAATTCATAACTTTGCTCCTAATTAAGTTTTCAGAGTGAAATTTGCACCACTGTAATCGTCTCAATGAGATCTATCTTTTGGTGGTCTTTTTAATGAGCTTGTATGACTTTGAATTTTTTACAAAAATACCTGAAAGCCCGCAAGCACGCAATATTGAAGAAGCAAACTTACTTGCCGTTTTTCTTTCTTTATTTCCCCCACAAAAAACCATGCCCCACTTTTTTATACCAGCCTCATCAAAATAATCCCTCTTTAGTATGTTCTTACTTCCGGGTTGTTGCATACAGAAATCTTTCCTGACATACAGTTTCAAACAGTACATTCGGCGTGATTTGGAACAAGCCCACCCCCCTGGGGAATAAAAATGTGGTGTGGTGTGCAGCTGACCTACACAGCAGTTATCTTTTCAATTTTGCAGCCTATACAGGAAAAGCCAGCACCCCACTTGTGAAATGTGAATGGTTTAGGACATCATAGACTAGTCTAGTTTTCTCCATGGGTGAACCGTATCTCTGGATCGCAATCACAATTTTTATTTTGACAATTTTTTTTCAAGTGTGCAGCTCGCTGAAGATTTACTCAAACGAAACACATATTCCTGCACAAAACACATATTCCTGCTCGACTGTCCAATCAAATAGAAAGGGGTGGTCACATGGCACATGCTCTCAAAAAACTAAAACTAAAGTGTCTAAGTAAATCTGAAAGAGAGAATGGGGTGAGGACTGAGGATGAAGCAGTAGACTAGATCTAGTCTAGTCTATGGGAATATGCGAACACCAGTCAGCAGATCAAGTCATGCTACAAATTCAATGTTTAGATCATTGAGGCACTGTGCAGGGATCACCTTGATCTGAAGTCGCCAGGACCAGCTGGTGACTATGGTGTTGCTGAAATACTAAACAAAAACAATAACAACACCGATTAAAAATGGCGCCATAGCCCATAGCATCACAAAAATCGGAAGTTGTAGACTAGACTAGTCTAGTCTAAATCTCGCCTAGAATTATGAACGAGAAAACAAACATATTTTTACCTCTAGGCCTAGCAAAGCTTGGTTGTCTTTTCTCTTCTCGATGATCACTCTTGCAAGGACTGGCGACGTGTAGGCTCGCAGGTGGATGAGCCTCATTCAAAACCTGGGATGCAACGTTACGTTCCGACGCTTTCACGAGGTGCAGGGTTGTCAGACTTTTTATCGAGCTGAAGCCAAATCACTTGTGAAAAACAACAACAACAACAAAAAAAACCCGGAAAGGGCAGGTACTGTGCCCAGGTTAAGAAATTTACCACGAACTGTTCATTGATAAATTGAGGTACTATAATTGTCATTTAAATCTTTCTGCACATACTAGATCAAGGTAATAAGAAACGATTGATGAATGGAAATAGGCCGTATTTTTCATTTAGGTAGACCGGCAATTATGACAGAAGCCAGATCACTTGAATTGCCAACTGGAGAGAAATACTCTTTGTACAGGAAATTAGTACTCATCAAAACCACTTGCGGCCAAGAAAGAGCCAGAGAGCAAGACAGTAAAACACAAGTAAAAGAAGGTGTTGAAAGCTAAGGGTTATTTAAAAGAACTAACAGCTGTTCTTTGGCTCCGATAGAGCCAAGTCTGGCAATCCTGATCAAGGGTTGCCAGACTTTTTTGAGCTGGAAGCAAAGTAAAAAATAAAAATGAGCCAAATCATCCCTTGAAAGGTTTTATCGTCACTGGCTGAAAACTTATTCGCATTAGTGAGGAAGGATGTTACATTGATCGTGCACTTTTTGATACCAACATACCACTTTTACGTCAGGTTCCTGATGTCAAGTTATAATGAAAATGAGGTGGGCCCATCTTGGCAGAACCCTCTTGTGGCCGGTACGCGTCTGTAAATACGAGTTTTCAGTCAGCTCCTTGGCGTTCTGTAAAACCAGTACGGCTTTATAGAATGATACCTATTTTTTAAACAGAGCCCCGCAACAAGACCTTTCCATTGAAATGCAACACTTGATATCTCTGATGACTAGACGAGGCACCATGACGGACTGAAGTTGTCAATTACCTGACTGTTCTACCGCCTCTCTAACTCAGGAAAATGAACAGGCCTACCGCTTAATCATAATGGTACTATTTTCTAAACACGGTAAAACAAACCCCTTTCCATTGATATGCAACACTTGATATCTGCGACGACCAGGTGAGTCACACAGGCATGAGATTTTCAACGGTACGCATTTTCTACTGTCTAATTAATTCAGCAAAATTAAAACCGCTCAGTTAAAAAAAAAAACCGGGCTAAGCCAGACGTCAATCATTCTGCCATCTTTATACGCACATCATTCATTAAAAGTCAACCCCGCTTAAATGACCTGATCGAGCTCAGCCTCTGAGGTATGATAGTCCCTGCCCTTAGGTGTGACGTCAGGGGGTCACAGGCTAGTCACAGCCTTGCAGGCGCAAGGTGGCGGCGATACAGTTTTTGTCAGAAGAAGATGACGATTTCGTCCCAGGACTGTTGTTTATTGTTCGAACTACAAACAATTAAAAAAAATATATATATATCAGTGGAATCCCTATCGATATGATTAGTCTATGTATAGAGGGAATACCTAGCGCATACGCTAGACCGGCGAACTTGTCACGCTGACCAAGTTACCCAAATTTACACACCAATTACTCAATGACAGCTCGGCCAGTCTGCATAAATTTAGCATTACTGAAAAGCTCAATTTATCTCCCTCAATTTCATATCAGTAACAACAGTAACATTACATCTCACTACGCAATAGCCCCTGTTAAAGACCAAGGGGTAGGCGTCGCATTGCTTGCCTCGCCGTGGCTTTCCTTTCGCACCCGTACTGTGTTTACAAGTGGTGGTGTTGTCTGAACGGCATTTTTTCAGTGATCAAAACTTCTTGTTGGTTCTAAGAATCATGTGATTGAGAGAGATGAGTGGAGAGAGATCAGCGTTGTCTCTGAGAAAAATACGGCGTATCAAATGAGCGAGGATGAGTGTTTAATAAATGAGACAGTAGACGTGCCATAAAATCCCATTGTTAGCGTCTGGCATTAAAATTTGTCAAGTTCAGTGCTGATCAAAGGAAAAGATAGATACTATACTTTTCAAAGTACCGATAAAGCTGATCTTCTACAAAACGTCTACTTCTAGACTAGACAAAAAGTTTGGGGAAAGAGTTTTGAGGCGGTGGGGGTGGAGAAAGTGGAGAAGTTTTGCCTACGTCGTGGCATTATTGAACTGTCACTTGTCAGCCAGGCATAGATCCAGATCTCTATATCTTATAAGATAAAATGTATAATATGGTAGCTTCACTTCGTCAGTGTGATAATACAGATTTCAGAATATAAATTGGAGGCATAGTAAAGCCTTTGATAGTAAGACAGCTTATACGGTAAACATTGTAATAATTGCGTAAGTTTGTCTGTTGCTGTATAGAGAACGTTTGGACTCGACTCATTCGAGTTTGCGGAATTTTGAAAGACCAGTATTGAGCTAAAATCCAGGTCTGAAAAATTTGTTTGGAAAGGGGAGGGAGTGGAGACTGTGATTTCGACTTACTTGTAATCGACGACTTTGTGTTTGACTATATTATCCACTTCATAGATTTAAGGTTTTGGAGGCTTAATGATTAATCTATCCCCTCCTTCCTCATAAATGATTCAAATTCATCTTGAGATCTAGGCACTTCTAGCACTCGGAGAGTCCTGGAATGCAAAATTATTCCCTGTTTCCCATCCATACACGTAATGACTGAAAGTATTTTCTATAAATCGCAGCTGATTAATGTGTGAAGTTTTAGAATTAAGATAAAATATTGATGCAGTAAAGCACTCCCTATGGACGCATGCTTTCTTTCACTCGATTCCCATCCATCTCTTTCTATCTGAGTTTCTCTCTCTCTCTCTTTCTCTCTCTCTCTCTTTCTATGACAAGAAATCAAAGAAGGGGAATTGCTAGGCTGGCCCATCTTCCCCCACTGCCCCC
>JAWQUT010000681.1:95906-116081 GCA_033807755.1 Ellobium chinense
CAAGTCACCGGCGGGATTCATCACTGTTTGTAGCAGCTGACTGAATTGCACGTAGGTGTTGACATGGTATGTGAAAATAGCGCCATTCATTTTCATGCTTGAAACAGAAAATTGGGATCATGAGGGGAAAAAGAGGGATGGGTGAGAGGAGAGGGGCATGGATTCAACAAAGTAATCATATAAGAAAGACTATACATAACGGAGTAGATTAGGCTTATCTCAAGAAAATATACAGATCAAAACAACACACACACAACGAATGATACACAATCTCAATGTCTTCCACTCCGAACCAAAGGTAAACAAAGAAAGCCAGGCATAGCTGTGGACTTATGACGTCACCGAGAGCGAGCGAGCGAGCGAGGAAAACAGGGGGGATGCAGTCACAGCCGGTCAAGGAATGGGCACGAGATTTGACACGCGTTAAAGCGATTAGCACGCTTGTGGTCTTATTAGGGTGGCCTGTGGGGATTGCAATAAGTAATTGAATAGGTATAGAAGAGACCTGGTTGCACGGTATTGTAGTTTGTCTTATCATCGGAGAAACAACGGGCAGCTCTAAGCCTGTGTCCTCCAAATTCGCCGGGAAAGCTGAAAGCGTCACTGAAGCTGCTCTATAATTGCGCATCAGAAAGTGTACGATTTGCGGAACTACATGGCTTTTGATGCTTTTTGCCGTTATCATAATCCCCATTCCCCTTCCTCTCTCTATCTCTCTGTCGTCTTCCGTCTATCATTCTCTCTCTCTCTTTCTCGCTCTCTGGCTCATGAGAAGTAGCTATTCATTTTGCGAGGAAAGGACAGGAAAAGGAAGGCACTGCCCCCTGCACTCATTCCACCCCCCCCCCCCCCCNCCCCAAAAAAAAAAAAATCCCCTTTCAAGAGAACACAAAAGAACACAATGACTGCTCCCGTCACTGGCTAAGATCAGCAGTGGTCAATGAAGTTCGTAAAGGTATGTCAAACAATTAGTCTGGCCTGGTTATAAATTCTTAATAACAAGGTACTGTGATGTTATTCTTTACACAAGTCTCAGGCCTCGGCGCGTATGTTTCTTTTGTAGAGGCGTAGCCAGTTATTTTGTTGAGGAAGGGAAAGGTAAGTAAGTACAGCTTCAGCCTCTTCATGTCTCCTTTGTCTTCTTCGACTCTACTCCTATCGCGCCACCATCCCCTAATGAGACAGCGTGGGCCGATTCCGATTTCCATATTTCATCATCGAGTCAGTATATGAAATCAAATCGATTCCAAGTTTTTCTTTAGCCTACAGATATGAGGATGCCATTTTTTTTTCTTCACTATTGTTCTTTTAAACATTATTCTTGTAATAAAATTTCAAATTTTGATAGACTGAGAACAATAATTATTCAGTTATTAAAATCTTGTTAAAACCTCCAAACCAAAGTCATCTGGCAATGTAGGTTGTAGTTTTGCGCTACTCAAATTTTTCACTCAGTGCACACTGACTCGTTGGAACCTCTGAGGCTCATAACTTAAATTAATTTCATTTAAACTACCAAGCATTGGCTGTTCTCATGTACTCTCCCGATCCCATTACTTTTCGTGGTACCTGTTAAGAAAACAAAATAATCTGAATGCAATCTGAAATTGTCTTGTTTTCTTAGGCCTGAGACGTTACGTTTATGGCCCGAAATTGAATACCTAGCTCCCCCGTCTTATAATTATTGTTATTATTATTATTATTATTATGTGTAACCCGCTAAATCTGGCCTGTACTTAGTAACGTACTCCATTCTTCCGATTTCGGGATCCAAAGTAATGGAATCGATTTCCAATCCAGAATTTATTCTGTGAAATCTCCCCCCCCCCCNCCCCCCCACACCAAAACGTACCAACCAAAAGTCAGTCTGATCGCTGCTGCAACTAGACGACAAACAGTTGAGCAACCATACTCTCCTCTCTCGGTACTCAATATCTTTGAAACTACCGCTTATGTTACCACTCGGCTATATCAAGCCAGAATTTTATCAAAAACTTGTGAAACAGGTTTTCATTTTAAAGCATTTAACACGTTATTATTAAGTGAACATCTAAGCACTAATAAAATGTAATGTGTGACCAGAACAGAAAAAGAAAAATTCATATGTCTTTTGTGTTATTCAACTGAGTGACCTATTCTGATGCAAAACAACCTCCATATGCAAAACAAGGAAAGGCAGAAACAGTATAGGCCTATGACAACAACAACAACAAAAACGGCGACGACAGTACTAAAGTATCAGCAACTGAAGCAGCTTTATTAACAATCGCAGAAGTGAGACGGACAGCATCTGCAGTAGCACCAGCCCCGAGAACTACAGCCGCATTCCCTGTCACTACTACCACTTCATTATAACATGTTACCATCAAGAGATCTTCGAAACAGAAAGCCAAGGACGAGGAGAACGGTTAACAGAAGGCATAAATACATATTTTCATCGCTGCTAGGTAAGAGAAAACAACAGTGACGTTCTTATCGTTGCCGATGTCGTCATCGTAGTCATTACCATCATCATCATCATCATCCCCACTAACATCATCATCGCCACCATCAGCAATATTATCGTCATCATCCTTTGATACAAAGTTTACAAAAAGCAAAACGCTGCGCACAAACCACTGATGTTGAGATGTTTTTTGGGTTTGTTTTTTTTTTTCAATGGCCTTCTGTTATAGAAAAATGTGGCAATAATAGAGGATGGTAAGTATGCAAATACATGAGACAAAGACATACAAAATTGTCACTATCGTACTCAGTGCTTGTTTACCTTTGCCCATCAGCTGAAAACCTGAGAGCTATAATAAAGAAAAAGAAGCTTGTACCGTCTATCCTGATTACCCCCCTTTCAATCGTGAGAAGTGATTGACACTACCTCCCCATAGCCTTCTGTCAAGCAGTTGACGCTTTAGCTCACACATGGACGAATCAGAGCGGACATCCTAGCCGCTGGTCATTTAACCCGTGCAAGCATCGACGGATCAAGATTAAGTAAGCCCCGCCCCCTGTCAGCCACACTTTATCCTTTCTTCAGCTTGGGCAATGATTGACACTTACGAGCCTTACCTGCGCTATTGCACAACACTCGGCCGGCATGACCATCATGCGTGATGCGTAAAGACTTTTTGACACGCGCCGCTCGCGTCGCGCTCTGGCCAGATATGGAGCTAGACTATAAGTGTGACGCTTATCTTTGCTGGTGTTTACGATCATGTAAATTCGATCCCAAATTAGCTTGGATCATTTGAATGAGGGGCGACGAAATCTCGACTTCAGAGATTTTAGACCTCTCATATTCTCTCCAGTTTTATTTTAACATGTCTTATTACTTTCCCTCTAATGTAGACATGTCCCGGTCTTTAAAAGAAATCGTTTTTTAATTTCAAAGAAGAGTGGTGAGAAGGCTTAGGTGCTTCTTTGAAGCCAACCAAAAATCCCGTTTCCCGCAAAGAATCACTAATAATAATATGCTCTGCAAGTCTGCTGAAAATGCAGTTAGACTGCAATAAGTATATTTTAAACAGTACAGATACAATTTAAATCTGCCTCTGACTCCGTTGTCACACCTCACTAGCAACAAGTAATGATTAGCCCTTAACTTGAATAAAGCACACAAACTATCTAAAAAATCACTTGATAATGGATAGTCCGCCTAAGCGGGACGCCCGATTAAGTGCGACGATTCGTCGGGAACGGAGCCGTCCCGCTTAAGCGGGCTCCACTGTATTGGGAAACACGCATTTTTTTTTTGTCTTTAATGAAGCAGTCTTTTAGAGCTACCATTTGCTTTTTTTTTTTTTGTAATAACTGTTTTGGAGTGCATTTTATTTCCAGCCATCATGGTAGATCTGTTGATTCCCTCTGTGCCTGCAATGTCTGAGGGAAGAAGTCACGAGCTTTTCTACATAGCATCCCCAATGTATGGCCCAACTCGCCTAGGCGAAGGGTGGACAGAGCCTTCAGTGTTGGCCTGTGCCGCAAGTTGTATGATAAGGTATTGTATTTTGTGTTAAGACGTTGGGTGCAGATATACAGGGTGATACAGAAAAAAAAATTCTCACCGTATCCTTCAAAACTCTTTTAATTTTAGAGCTACATTCCTCAAAGTAAGTACATTGATTAATATCTGGTCCATTAATCTGTAAATTCACCACGTTTTATTAATCTAACTAATGTGCATGTGATTTAATCTGAAAATCACAGTAGTATGTCAAAATCGAGTACCGCGCTCTTCGATCGCACTATCGATGTTCTTTAAATGCGAGGAAAGAGGAGAAGGAGGGGAACACAAGGAGCCCTAAGATAAGCATTCGATAATGGCGCTACATGTACTGAAGTAGGGTTAAAAATGTTTCGTATTCCGAATCTCTATGTTTGCATCATCGTCGTGGTTAAACTGATTTTGAAATCAGAAGATTGTTTATGAAGGCCTTAACCGATTTTTTGTTTTAAAAAAATGCTTTGGACAAATCAATAAAAAGCTTTTGCTGTTAAAGATACCTGACATCAAAGTCCATAAGGCAAACAATTGTTTTACAGAACGACAAGTTTGGGTGTCATTATCAGAGAGGTTTGAAGAAGTGCAGAATCTATGCTTGGCTAAAGAAGTTCAGAGAGAATGGCACCGTCGAATACCTCATCCGTCAACGTCTGGAAGCCGTAGACTGATTGATTGATTGAGTTTGTGTTTTACGGCATGTCAGCACGATTACGGCTATATTACGCCCTCATGGTTACTGTGAACGTTTTTTAGTAGAATTTTCCTATCAATTTTGTCCGGACAGCGGCCGCTAGACCTACTCTTTTACGATTTTAAAACTGCCAAGGGGTTTTTAACGTGCGCAACGTGCATACGGGACCTCCTTGTTTTTCTTCCTTATCCGAGAAGACTAGACGCCGGCTTTCCTACTCTAAAAGCCAGAGTGTGACCGTCCTATCGGGGAAGCCGTAGACATTGTGCTGCAACATGGCAGCGCGTTATATAAGACAACTTTAAAAGGACAATGCGGTTTTGCATTGGAAGAAGCGGGCGGCACATTGAGGATTTCCCTTAATATATCATTTCAATTCATTTCCTTTTTTAAGGATCCATCCCTAGAAAGAATGTTGTTCAAGTTGGTTTTTTTTCAATTTCTTGTTTGTGAAACGGTATTTGGAAACTCGATATGCAGTGCTTTTTTTTATTGCAAAGTAAACGGTAAAACAATAAAATGTGTGTGTGCGTAAAAGTTGTACACACTTTTGCTGCAGCCCAAATTTGTGATATTTTTTATTTGACCGTTACTTGTTTGTTTCTGCTGACAAGGTAGTCATTTTTGTTCTTCATAGCGAGACCCATAGCTAGACATTCTATATGTGCATTTTAAAAGGGTTTGATGAAATTTTGGCAAAGTTATAGGCTGATTCTGTGGGTATCGTTTTTTTTTGGTTTGTTTGTTGGGTTTTTTTCCTGTATCGTACTGTATATTTATGCATCTCGCTGCTCGTTTACTCCAGTAGTCTCTACCCAGAGAGTACCCTCTACCTCACAATTTAGAACGCATGCACTGGGCAGGTAATGGCAGAATTTCCGTGATTTTGACGATTGATGACTACAAGAAAATTCTTCACTCACCAGATCTCCAATTACACATTCAACCCAAGGCGATCATCGATGAGTTAATTTTCATCAGTCAAAGAGGTGGTGAAAATTGGGCGTTATATATAATCATTCTGCTGGATGACCCTCTCCATTCCCCATCACCATCACCACCCCCACCCCCACCCCATACCGGTTCTTGCGTCGTCACTGGCAGCGTTGCCTTGCGGCTCGAGGTCTGTTCTTGGGAAACTGAAGACTGTTAAGTCTGAGATTGTGAGTTGATCCATGGGGTGTATAGTTTACGACGTGATGTCATTGCGAGAGACGCATTACTCCCATTTTTTCACTCCATTCAGGTATTAATAAATACCTGGCTTTCTAATCAGGGGAAGCAATGTACTGCATTGCGGCGACTAACAATGACTTCGTAATGGATTTTGTTTATGATTTATTAGTGATGTTATTATGTGTACAGCATTATTGAAGGAATTTTCTACGGGACAAATGAAAGTGGATTTTTTCAACACCTTCATCTTTTTCTCTTTTAAGAAAATAACCCCAGCTCATCGTCCTGTTGTCAGGTGCATCCAGTCGAGCTAACCTCACCATTGTCAAAAATCTTTCACTAGGTACCCTGCGAGTTGCCAGGGTGTCATGTACAATTCAGTGACTCGCCTGTGCACACCTGGCCAGTGGCTGAATCAGTCAGCGGCGCTGCCAACAGCAGAAGAAGGCGATCTCTACATTACATACCAATGTGACCCGGCCGAAGGATTCCAGATCCTCTCCTATGGAAGCACCACAGCTTGTGTCGCGCCTGGTGACACCCCCGTGGACCACGCCACTGCCCAAAGCACATGTGCTGCATTAGGGTCTCATCTCTACACAACGAAAGACCTAGACAAGTTCTACATGCTGCAGTCCTTGATTAAAGATACCACATGGATAGGCCTGAATGACTTGCAGACAGAGGCGAGATATCTTTGGGATGATGATGGAAGCGAATGGGACGTCGCCTCACCTCTGTCTCTGAGCATGTTTCACCTAAGTGAACCGAATGATAATCTTGGTAGGGAAGACTGTGTCACGATGAGATTTCTTTACGGAAAAATGTTGAATGATGTATCCTGCGATGCCATGGTTCACTTCGTATGTGAGAAGCCGTTACTGACATTACATGTCCCCTAGCAACTTCGCCATTATAACTGACGTTACATCTATATAGGGTATTCCCACGACATGAGTAGGTGGGAGTAATGTGCCCTTGGCCAAATTTGCGCTGACGAGTTCCGGTCTGGCTAGACCGCTCACTTTGCCTTGCAATGAATCGTAAATATGGTTGGAGGAAAGCAATATTGCGTTTGCTGCTCAAACTATGCTGGCAAGATCATAGATAGGAGAACGGTTTCCTTGTACAGAATTCTTGCAAACCAAAAGCTTGCGAAGATTTGGATCCAGCGGCTGAAACTGATGAGGAAGGACTTACGAAAGATTTCCCGTAAGTATCCTCGAAGTGCCGGTAACCGCCGTCTTATTATTTACCGCAATTTCCCGATTAGATTAGCCTACAGAATCTTACCAGACTTTCAGATTTTAAGCAAATACCATTTTCACATCAGTTAAACTTTGTTTTGAGTGGCAGAAGTCAATTGCCGCCTTGAAATAGTTATTTATTGATGTCACTGTCGATATTTCACTACCATCGGCGTCGTGCCGATTACCGCCGTCCTACTTCCGGACCAATAATATAATAATATATGCATCTGTGTTGCCACCGGAACAGATTTTTTCCTGTGAGACAGGCTAAAATGGCTTCACGAAAAGCCTTTTTTCCATACTGTCTTAAGGGAAAATCGAAAGAAAATTATGAAATGGCGGATTAATGCCTAAAAATATATGGCTTTATTCTTTTTTAATTATAAACATATCTTTTTTTTTTGTTTCCACTTCTGTGAAAGGAAATGGGAGAAACTAGCGACTAACGTCCCGGCTTTGGGGAAAAGCACATGACAAGAGTGGCAATACTGACATGCGGCCTGATGTTTTAGCAGTGTTAGAAAAGGGCATCAACTTAATTTTTCCTCCTCAAAAGAAGCCTCAGCTCGCCTAACCAGCTCATGTTTCTTCCCAGACAGTCATTGTCCTTTCTCCTTCAAAAAAAACTATCAACTCTTTCAATGTCATCGATGTAAACGAAGGGGACGCCATGACTGTAAGACAAACCGGAACTCGCCAGGCCGAAAACTTTAACCGGAACACGCAAATCACGTGGAAATACTCTATACAGAGATGAACTTGGGAATCTGCCTTTCTCTACTCCTCCTTTATTGTGGGTCGTAGATGATCCACATTTTAAGGATGAAGTTAGGACGTTCCTGACCGTGTTTTAGCCGGGTAAAATCGACAACATACCACTTCTCTTGATTTTCCTACTTTAAACTATTTCACTATGGGTTACATCCGTCTGCCCTTCGGGATCCAACTTTTTCATGGAGTCTAATGCATTCGTCTATGATGCCTTTCGGTGCGCTAAGTATTCTATAGTATTTGGTGCGTTGCCTGTCTCGCTTTGATAATGGGGCATGTAGACGCTAGATCTCGGCCATCTTGCTGCCATTTGTGATACCGGGAGTTAGTCTTATAGACTTGGCCGTATGTCTTTTTCTACTCTTCACTTATCATCAGCCGTAGGGTGACCAAACATTTAGGGTGAATCTATTATATATTTAGCAACTTAGAAACACGTGTCATTTTTCCTAACAAACTATCACGGCTGCAGACTTAAAATTTAGTGTGAGAGTACAAATAGATACATCGGTCATTATGACGACCTTCGATTTTGGTCATTTGAAATTGCCGTTAAGAAAAACATCCTTTACAAAAATTTCCGGTCCTTCTAAGGCCATTGCTAATCTCGGTTCGGAAACGAGACAAAATTCCCTGGCGGATGACGTCATCAAATTTTGCGTTCTCAAAGGCATACACCGGAGAGAACTACAACACTGTCGTTATGCCTGGGGATAGACGGGGTAAGGAGAGAGTGAGAAGGCGGAGAGACACAGAATATAAAAAATTGCTCAGTGGACATTTGCTATCCCTCCCTCCCCTTCCTTTCCCGGCTTGGTCGGGTTTCTCAGATAGTAAGATATCTTCTCATCAAGGTTTTAGTCAGATAAAATCCATAAAATGTGTGCTCTATGATTCCTTCGTATTTTATTATTATTTCGGGCACTCCTCATCGTCTGCCGTGGTGAAGTTTTTAAGTCAAACGACAAACGAGACGCCAGTCAAGCCGTGTTCTGATTGGGTAAGCCAGTCTCTGGTATTAAAGTGGTAGTGAAGGTATACACTGGGCGTTAAAATTGTGATACCTTGTTATCGATTTCGATATGTGAATGTGCGTTTGTCTAAGATAATGTCCTCGCAAATTTTGTGCGGGTTTTAGCTTGAAATATATAATATTGTCATACATTTTTATGTCAATGTATCATTCTCTAAGTGTCCGTGGAGTTTTCCTGTTTCTTCACTTTAATGTATATACGCACTGCTCTGGTGTAGTTATCTACTAGTCTAGAACTGAATAAACTATTGTAATTTATTTATTTATTTATTTATTTATTTATTTATTTATTTATTTATTTATTTATTTATTTGTTTGTTTGTTTGTTTATTTATTTCTTTTGTGTTTGTTAATTTCACAAAATAGAAAATCAACTGAAACACCAATTCCTGTATAGACTAATTGTCGTAGCTAAAGGAATAGCGCACGATTGTTTTAATTTACGGTTATTGCTAATCCATCAACGCCTGAACATCACATCAGATAGTGATAGGAATGCTACAAAACTGTGGCGACTGTGACTTTCTTGGTGCCCCTATGTCATAACAGAATAGTAAGACCACAAAAGAGTACATGAGTACAGTTCTCCTGACTAATGCATGCTCCGGGAAATAGAGCAGAGCCAATTGAAGGTTACAGGCCTGTAATTGCACTTTCACTTTGTGGTTCTAGAACTTAGGGGGTATATTTCATCTCCCCTTTTCCCTCTTTTGGCATGCCCTGCTTCCAGTAATAAGGGCTCCAGGGGGGGAAATTTTGATATCATGGGAATCTGTGTCCATTTTACTTTATTTTACCAGGCACTATTTAGCCAGGTCAAGGGTGTGCTCAGGCGGAAGAGGAGGGGTTTGGCATTGACCAGTGAAAAATGTAGGGTCTGTTTACAAATAGCAACCAAGCTCAAAATTTTAATGGGCTTGCAAGGGTTGGGTAAGTCTTAAAATTTGGGCCACATAATGGGCTTCAATCTGGTATGGGTCTGGGTGAAAGAGGGCAGCTCAAAATGTTAATATAGCCCATAGAGGAAAAAAAGGGTCCAATCCTATTACAGGTCTGTAACCATAACAGAATAGTAAGACCACAAAAGAGTACATGAGTACAGTTTTCCTGACTAATGCATGCTCCGGGAAATAGAGCAGAGCCTATTGAAGCCAGAATGGACACGGCATCTTTGCAGGAACAAGTTCAAGGCTTTAGTCTGGGTAAGTAAAAGCTTGCATGATGGCACTGACTTCGGTGGTCAGCCAGTCATACTGTCATGTTTTATTTTGTAAAGTTAGTCTTTCAAAGTGAAATAAGATTGAAAATAAACAAAATGGCCCAAGTCTGAAACTTTTATACCACACAGAGAGTAGACTGGTAAGAATATTATTGGCTGGTTTACCAGTACATTAGTTGGTTTCTATAGATGCAAGGTCTGTCTGCGTAAGTCTAAACAATTCTGTTTACGTTCCTCCAGTAGGGGATGCCAAAACTAGGCCATGTATACTTTCTTAAATAGGGTTGCGGCTTAGGGCCCTGTCTTACTACTTCATTGTATGTGTGTTAATATTAACGATGGACGATTCCGCATATTCTGGAATAAATTCGATTCCAAGTACATTGGATACCGGATTCCGAAAAACTGCGTATGATTCAAAATACTTGCCACTTTTACCAGGTTACAGATAAAAGTATAGGGGCTGGAAAAGGGGGGGAGTAGTAGGGCGCTAGGTTGTCAGTATGGAAATTATAAGTAACATCTAAGGAGCTAAGAAAGCAAGAAATGGACACTATATTTTTTGTAGGAACACTTTATATAACATCTATACATTCTTAAAACATTAGTTTTTTATGAAAATTATAAATAAGATTAGGTCGGTTAAAGGGGACACTCAGTGCTTGGTTAGACTAAAGGGTGTTGAAAACTCAGTTTTGTGAGCTTCTGATGTAAACTATACATATTGGCGTTACAATCTCTCGGGTCTCCCCTGCTGTGTTCTTTGGAGGGGCGACTTGGCGAACTCGGTGGGCGTGGAATTGACCACATGAAATGCTCAGACACCTGGCGTTACAATCAAAATGGATTGGTCTTGCACTCAGATGCATCAGTGAAAAATAACCATGTCAAAATATGTATGATTTATACGTATAGACTTCGTATTGCATTATACTCATAGAACGCTCATTCCTGTGACAAGCCCTGAGCGCTTGATAGATTCACAGATCCATACATTATTTCCCTTTTCAACAATCATTCCTCTATCTATCCTGTTCTCTCCTTCCTCCCTCTGTTTTACGCACACCCACCCACTCACTCCCAATACACATATGTATTCACACATTCATATAATAAATGACCAATGGCACAAACCCATACATAGTATATATATATATATATNAGCAAGAATCTCAAATCAGTAGGGAGCATCATAGTTATATTATTATTATTACCATCACCATCATCATCCTCACAACTACCATCATCATTTGTTCAGAAGTGAAAGAACAGTACCACAGCAAACCAGCAAACTGCTGTAATACCAACTGCAACAAAACCACCACCACCACCATTGCCACCCCCATTATGGGGTTAGTCCATTAAAACATGGAATTTTATTCCGAGAATATTAGATTTACATGTCAAAATCTATCAATTAAATAATATACATGGGTAACAATTTCTAGGATTCAGTGAAGTGGATTCTATTTAGAAATACTTTGAATCTATTCAGTTCCAGTGTTTGGAACCGATTCCAAACGATTCCTAAATATTAAAATCGATAATGGAGTACTGGAGTCGGAATCGGTCTATCTCCACGTCACACTCGCTATTACAACATGTGACCCCAGCTACATCCCACATACGCATTCATGTTCGGCCTCGGAGAGAGAATTTCATGACCCACCTACTTGTGGGTGTCCTGTGGAGTCCTTAAGTCCCATAACAGCGGTGACCTCTCAAAAGTAAACATCCTGGATAAGATGAATGGGGAAACCCAGACGATCTGTTACCTGACCCGGCTGGAGGAGGAAAAGGTCCAAGGCAGGGCCGTAAGTTGCAATGTCTGTAATTAGTGTAATCCGGGCAAACAGGGGCGTCACAGGAAAATAGCATTTTGGGAGTGAGGTTGCATTATTTATTTAGATGTAGGCCTACGTTGAGTGTCATGAAAGTTATCGAGATTTTGCGAAATTTTTTGTTAATCCTTTCATGCATCCACAGCCAGGTAACAAAAGGTACATTGAAATGTTAGCAAGAGGAATATTAAGCCACCATGAACATACGCAACATCTCTAATAATTATCAACAGATGTTCAGTAGACAAACACTGTCGGAAACAAAGCTTCTCTGTTTCCGGTTTCCGACACCATTTTTTTTTTTTTTTAATTATAAAGATTCTGTGGCGTATTCAGGAAAAGAAGATGAAAAGAGGGGACCAGTAAAATAATGTAGACTATACTTAAAACGGCGACACAGGATGACTGTACGTGTTTGCGCTGTTGTATATTTCTTCCAAAACCATCATTTTAGTATTCGAAATCTCTTTAATCGGGGACAGTCTAGCCTGGACCAGGAAAAACCATACGAACGGCCTTGACACCGCGTTCTAACTTCTATTGACGTATAGCTTTAGCAAGAGAAGACAAACAATTCACTCCGTGTCTCAGAACCACTTCATCTTTCAACTAATCATTAATGCAGCATGTGTGTTTGAAACACGTGGCTCATCATAGTAGGCCGACACCACACTTTAGTCAAAATCTCCCCCTCCTCCATCCAATCTTTTTTTTTTTTCACTCATGATTATAAAACTGTATTATGCGCTTGTGACATCTAACAACAACAACAACAACGACAACCACAACAAAAATGAATCAGTCACCCCCCCCCCCNAAAAAAAAAACAACAACAACATTTAGGGGATAAATTTCCTCCCCCAATACAACAGTTCAAGCTGAGGGCCCCTGCCCCCCCAAATCCAGCAAACCGGGTCCAGCTCCTCTCATGTGATTCTGTGCCACTTTTGACACCAATCAAATAGAACAAAAGTAGTCCTGGAAAGTGGTGTGTACTTGAAAAGGGTAGTTCTCATTTCAAAGTCTGCGAAGAAAAGGAGAAGGTAGTTACGTCCCTGGGTGAATCATGCCCGTGAAGTCCGTACTCTTAGCAGTGTAAAATAATAGGCTCTACATGTAGATCCAACTCTATATCCTGGAAGAAAATTAGTGCATAGAGCTCGGACTAATTATGTTAGCAGCGCTCTTAAAGGTATGACGAAGTATGACAGAACCAATGGGGTTTACGTAATGTTATGACGAAATAGTCTCACATGACGTCACAAATGGCACTGATGTAACTACAATGAACATGTTTTGGAGACAAAGATCCCCCTCCCCACTCTCCTCCCGTCCCCCCCACCCCGTCTGTATATTTGCGAGTCATACGTTTTGGGTTGATGCGCTTTAGTCGCGGTGGGGAAACGTGAGCACTTTCTAAAGTTAGTGAAATCTTTTGCGGCCATCGAAATTGAAACTTGGCAAAATGGCGGCGTTCATCTACTGTTTTAGATTTGTTAGTGGATTTTTTTTTGTTTAGTCAACCGCCTACAAATTTTCGTTATTGTTGTTGTTGTTGTTGCCCCTTATCGCGACGGGGAAGTATACGCATCCTCTAAACATTTGCCAGAAATTTGACATGTTTGCGTAAGACGGAAATGACAGCTCGGAGAAATGGCCGCCACTATCTACGGTTCTAAATTTGTTCGCAGAGCATTTCATCAACGGCTTTGTCTTTAAGGAAGATGTGCTAAGAATCAACGGTGGTATGTATGTTAATAAGTAAGGCAAAGCTATGAGGATAGATGCAACCATACACAAGTCAACGCGAATTTTTCTAGTTCTTCCACATCAGTCGCGACCATCTTGTTTTGCTTAAAGACTGATACTTCCATTGCTTAGAATCTCCGAGGAACCACCCACAGAACAAGAGGGTCGCCCCTTTCATGCACCCGTAGATCTGATACAGAAGTTGCGTGCGTGCGCAAATTTTTTTTTCATGAAAATTAACATTTTACATTAACACATACATTCATAATATGGTAATTTCGCTTTGACTCTAAAAGATAATATGTATCCTTGTGGTTCACAACCGACTTCCATTCAGTCCTCTCTGCTTGACAAAAAGGACACGGTACATTGCCCATTTAGAGGGGGGAAGTAATGTAAACAAGTTTGGAGTGACATTGTGGTTGGAAAGAGCATGAAGAATTGTTATAATGAACTGATGTGCAGTGATGTGCGATAGAACATCGATATGAAGTATGCCTTGGTGCATGGGGAAAAGGCTTATTATTGAAAAGTACGTAATATCGAGGTTCACCTGGATAATGAAACGATAGAATAAAAAAATTAATCTATGCATGCGAAATTCGTACTTAGTAGTAAGGAATACCCATTAAATAAGTACATATAATTAATATTGGGGTTCTATATACTATGGTTTGAACTGGCTACAAAGGTTCAGTACTACCTGAATTGAACTGAACTGAACTGAATTGAACTGACCTGAATTCAACTGAACTGAATTGGATTGAAATGAACTGAATGGAACTGCTGTATTGAATGAGTAAATCTGAAGGTCTAGCCCACAGAATAAACAGCTATACAGAAGCACTCATCTCTCTACGTGACGTCACTGACACCACTGTTTTTCTCCGGCGTGTGTATAGCAGCTGTGCTTATGGACTGCATGTTGTTACGTGCTATTCCCTGGCTTTTCGCACATCCGGAAAATACTTTGTATTAATGATTCTGTACATTTTTAAATTTTAATTCCGAGGGCTATTCCTAACTTGTTAACTTCCCTTTCGTTTTGGGCGATTTCCTAGAATATGCTGATCTTTGTATTGTAGTTAATAGTGATATATTATGGTTCGACCATGACGTCACTGATTTCAGTGATTTGTTTTCTCGGAGCTGCACCATAATAACGTGCATACAACGACAAAACGTCGTGTAATCTTAATGTGATTTGAGCATCTTACAACGTTTTGTCGTTGGACGGCAGCATAGTCTGTCATTCTTGTACTAAGGTCTCTAATACCTAGACCCGCTTTAACTTACACTCTACTCCGCTTTATCCCACTTTTCGTTTAAATGCAAGATTTGTCAGAATCATCATATTATTTTCTAAACACACGTAAAATGTTCCTAATAAAAACTGCTGTGTGGCCATCCCATCAGCCTTCGCTTTACAGCAATTTATTGCAGCGAAATCTTTCACTTAAAGTAAACATGATTCAGGAAACAGATTGCTGTAGTTTCTATTCATAAAACCATAGACAAGCAATCCCATTTTAAATCCCACCACCTGCTTTATCGGAACATTCTCTTCCACGTCTTTACAGCTATGCAGAGGAGCGAAGGCAATAGGCCTAAGGACCAGGTATATCTTCCACTATTGTAGTAGGGTAAATTGGAACATTTTAGAGGAGAGGCACAGCGGGGGAAAGGGGGNGGGGGGGGGGGGTTGATGAATAATGTAAATAAAATAACCTCAATGACGTCAACAAGCGAATCTCCCCGTTATCATTGCACAAGAGCGTTCCTGTGTTAGGATTAAAAGGCGTATATGCCCAGTACCTCTATCTGCACATAAGATATTTTTGTATTAACAAGGTAGTGCTGTAATGCGTCCCCTTCTCTCGCAGTACTGTGACAGCCCTGCAATATTGCTTCCCGCACGATTAGTGTCATTGTATTGAAATCACGTAGCTTAACTGCATCTTATACTTGGAGATAAAAAACAAGTCAGGGGAATTAGATAGGCCTCTGTGGATATGCGAATTACAAGAAAATCTGTGTTTGTTCTCGTGCATGCAGATAGCATGTGTAAGCTATAAAAGTATAAGAACAATAGATAACGAATCAAAAAAAAATCCGTTAATAGTTAATTGAAAAGTGTATGTTATAATAGCTCAGTATGTGCGCTCTGAATGTGTTTGAAATAAAGGGACATGTAAGGAACGAAAGAAAGAAATGTAAGGAACGAAAGAAAGAAAGAAAGAAAGAAAGAAAGAAAGAAAGAAAGAAAGAAAGAAAGATAGATTGTAGTTTACATTAGCATCCTCATGACAGACTACCGTCATCACCTGATCACAATGACGTACAACAGAGTTCCGGTAGTAACCCTTCTCCAAAAAAAATCTACTCTTTACACACATCATTGAGCACTTGTGCATTAACGATTTACATAAATTCTGCATTTTGGACGTTACTCAGGATGCATTCTTACAATGTTAAGAGATATCATCGTATAAGGAATCCACGTCTGAATATCGAATGTCCATTTAGAATTGGTTAATACAGAAATTAATGCATCTGTGTATATAATGTTTATTCGTCATTCAACGAAAGTACACATACTGGGTTTTGTAAGAAACACTCTATAATTTCAGTCGGGTCTAAAGCTCGAATTTCATGGGACCAGTGTCTATAAGTTTGTGAGGCGTTGAAATTTGTGAGTAAAATATGAAATGTCTTGGGTTCGATTCCCGAACACAGTTGTAAATGCTTCGGAAAAGCATTTCATTCAAAATTTCCTCGGTTCACCCATCTGAAAAAAATGAGTACCTGGTATTCGGCAGTGGAAGATATTGTCGGTATGATAGTGATCATTGCTTGTAAATGGTAGCAGCACTATATATTCCCTAGGGAGTTGAGAAAGTCATTGAGTGGTAAAAATGCTGGGGTAATAATAATGTGAAATCGCGTGAGCGGGTAGTAGCCTGAATACGACACTTATAAACCGCATTCTAAGTATTGTTATTATTATTATTAATATTATCATTATTATTATTATTAACTAAGGAATTCGGCACAAGATCACTTTGCTGAATATTGCATGAGTTTTTCGAGAATATTAGATGCAAGGCGATGAGATTCTACTGCAAAATGCATGCTTTTCTTCGTCTTATTTCATGCAAAATTTTTAGTTATTAATATATTTTATAACGAGAATGTGATAAAAACTCATCACTGTTCGTGTATGATATACGTGTCACGCGTGTTGGTAGAACAACCGCCCTAATGCACAGCAAATCTAATCAAAGATTCATTCATTCATTCATTCATTCATTCATTCATTCATTCATTCATTCATTCATTCAGACCACATATTAAAATTTTAGCATGGAGGACTTGTACGAGTATTCTACCTCTTGTGTTCTGTACAAACATTAAAATCGGCCAGACCATTGCGGACATAGACGCCTTTCAGAAAATGAATTAACCATTGGTCAAGAAAAGTACAAAATACGAGTAGATCAGACTGGTGAAAATCCCCATCTATGCTGTTCCTTAATGGGGAAGTCCCTAGTCTTAAGTCCTTTTCTTCAAACTTGTGTTTGATCCGCAACAGAAACAAGTTCCCTTCCGTCTTTTCCTTTCCTCATGCAATGAATGGCTTGCAAAGTACAACGCTGCAACGCTGTGACTCCATAATGACAAACATTAGCCTAGAATGTGAAGCTGCCACAAGAACGACACGCCATTCAAATAGGAGGCATGTATACACGTCTGCAACGTACGTTCAAGCAAAGAAACTGCGTTAAAGGCGCGACTCCCAAAAGCAGTGTTATGTGTCCTAGATAAGATACGTGTATTCATACACCCGACTGAACCGGATACGACTGAGTAAAGCTTACATTTTGCGGTGGGTTAGCCAGCGCAAGGCCTCGACGGAAGACGGAAAACCGCAGGGTGGATGGCAAGCTATAAAACAGCTATCAGATAATATTTCCCTATATTAGGATAGTAACGCGAGCTCAGAGACTGTGACATCTACGAGTTCTTGTAAAGAGGGATAGGCCTAGATCACACTAGTTTTCTTACATGGTAAAACAACAGTGTCCAGGAAGAAGAGTGCCTTGGATTTATTTTCGAGGATAAATGCAAAGGACGTTGGGATTTAATGCAATGCAAGTGTGGCAGAGAGTTCTTGGACATACTGCATAAGGTGAATATACAGGTAAGTAAGTAGGCCTAAATAATAAGTTAAAAGCTATGCGTTTGTAAAGAGCGAAAAACAGTAAAGTTATTACTGAACGTTATACGGCGCTGTAGTAAATAATATAATGTATGTTTAAAACAGGTCCTGTGTGCACATAACTGTGGTCATAATATTCTTATATTGTTCATAATAACGCACAACGTGGCATACCATAAATTCTGTCAAAAAGGCACCATTTTCGTACGATTTTGCTCAACAATTTGGGTCGGCTGCGGCCAGGTGCTTACGAAGTTATCGGAATCCTTGTGAAAGCTGAAAAAAGAAGTTATAAAATGATAAGTTCATGGGGAGCTAAGTATGACTGTACATGAGACCGTTTCTAGCCGAGTGTCATTTATTTGGAATATGATGTGTTGATGACAGAGGTATACATAACAAGCTGTTTACTTGCCCAGCTCGCACCCTGGCACAGTGAAGCCAAGATATAAAGTACTTAATCAATAGGTATATCTTGTAATAAAGTATGAATTTCACATGCACGGTTTTTTTTTTGTTTTCTATCATTTCATTATTTAGGTGGACTTCTATATTAAATATGCCTCAGTAATAAGTATGTGTATATATTTCTTGCGTGCACCAAGAGTAGATCTAGTTTATTCAGAGGTTCTTCTGTATGTATTATGCTGTACTCCATGGTCTTGTCTTACATAACAACTAGCTGCTGGCATTAGCAGCTTTTTGTGTAGACCTGCAAGACCGCTGAACTATATTACACTGTATTAATGGTGCATCTCTTGTGCATGTTGATGAAATGGGGGGAAGTATCTGGCTGGAGAAAAAAAATGCAGTCATCCTCTTGACAAATCAACATTTTTTTTTTGTTTTTTGCGTAATAACATCATTTCTCAGAACATACTGGATAGAAATAACAAAGTCAAACAACGCCACATATTCGCACCTTCCGTTTAATTGCCACTTTGTTTCAGGCACCTTGGAACAGCGACTTGAATAGATGTGACTTTATTCGTGCAACGATGGTACTGGGAGGAGGGGGTGATGGGGTAGTACTTCCATCTCAGTAAAGACATTAGCATGGTAAAAATGGGAGGCAGCCGAAGCTCTTTATCACCCATCCCCACCACTACTACCACTATCACCACAACCACGATTACACCATCAACAGTAGCTAGTGGTAAATGCAAACCGTTCTTAGTAGATGGTCTGGCAAAGCGAGAACATTCCAGTATCTGTAAAGCTGGAATATCAAATTTTAAATGAATATTGATGGCTAGAAAGGAAATACAGAACAGCGTGTACCTTCAGTCAGTGCACTAGATTTTCACTTAACCCTCAAAGACCCATTGTGCCATATGTGACACGTGAGCTTGGTGTTTCCGTAACAAAACAAGATATGTGGAAATGACTCCTCAATGAGCCAGTGTACAATGGCATAACAATAAATAGTCCTATATAGACATTATAAAAGATAGAAAGATGTAAACTACTTACTCAAAACACAAAAGGAACTGGCTTTGTCACTATATATTAACTTTTCTACTCTTGGGACTTAGAGGGTTAAGAAAAGTTCATGTAATCTATACTAGGTTAGGACATTTACACGACAGATTTTCTGGGTCATTAACGTAGCTGCTGTTCCGGCCAGCTCTAGAGGCTGTTTACCAATGCTTTCCTAAGTTCATGCCATTTTTTATTATCCTTTAGGCCTTATTTAGCATAACTGCTGAATTAAGACTACGTCAACGCTTTGGAGTTTTACGTTATAAGACCGCATATCAACGTTTTGAAAACATTCCGGATGCCCCAAATAAATCTTCTCCCAGCGCCACTCTTGGATACACGCTTTATGACAAGATGAGAATAATATTTCCTCTTATTAGGATAGCAAAGCGAAACCCAAATCACCAGGTGCGAAATTTTTCGAACAAATGCCAGTAGTAACCAAATCGACTTCGATTTCAAGGGAAAAAAAACTGAAAAAAAAAAGGATATACGCTCTTTTAAACTGAAAATGCCAGTGTTTACGATGGTTGAAGGCAAAACTGCCATTTATTTTACCTACTGTGGCTGCCAAGAAGCATTCAAGCGTGTATCCTGTTTGGGGAAGACGTAATATTTGTGCCATATGGTTTTGTGTCGTATACTGTTGCACTTGAATTTCACAGTGGTGAGATGACAATGTTGTCACTTCCACCAGGGCAACCTCCTGCAGTGCCGTTTTGATTGGGAGAGGTGGAGGAGAGGTTG
>JAWQUT010000681.1:116097-131513 GCA_033807755.1 Ellobium chinense
TGGGGGGAGGGGGGATTGGAAAAAACAAATAGGAGGGAATGAAAAGTGAGTTTTATTGAAGGAAGGAGAAGGTGAAATTGGGACTTCAAGGATAGGAAGCATAGTGAAGGTATTGTGAAAGTCAGTGCTTAAGTCTTCGAGCCAAGAAAGGAGAGGGGAAAAGAGGGTTCATTCAAGGATATAAAAACTCTTCAGAGCAGGGGTAATGACATGAAGGGATGAGCGGAGTGAGAGTAGTTCGACAATAATATACTAATATAATCATGGTTATTTTGATTTATAATTCCTGCCCAGCCCTGACTAGGCTGAATTAGGATGTGCTATTATGTGTGGATGAGACTATGGTGAATTAAGGTGAATTCCATATTGTCCAGTAGTATGTTTTAAAGAATGACTGTCAATGTACATTTTCGCTTTAAGTTGTAAAGCTCCTAGGGCCCACACTGTGGGGAGTTGGCGCTATAAAAATGTTCTATTATTATTATTATTATTATTATTATTAGATATTAAACATACATCAAAATATAAACAGATTACGAACAAAAAATCAATAACATTATCAACAAAATAATTGCTCTTAATGCCCCTGTTCTAGCGTTCTTATGAATGACGTCATGAGGTCTTATTGGTGGACATCAGAGCTTATATGAGAAATCGTGTGTCCAAAATTGGTGACGAGAGTGTTCCATTTGAATTCAATTAAAAAAACTCGACACAATGTAAAAAAAAAATATGTTTCCTGTTGCGCAATAAATTCGTGGCAATTACTTCCGAATTATTGTTTCGATGGTAACAAATATCATTCCCATAACTCAATTAAAGCTGTCCATCTCGAATCGATTTTGTGAAACAGTGTACGAATTCAGGTAGATAATTCACTGATTGATGTTTATATCTCGTTCGCGTGAGCGTATAACGTTGAGTCTACATGTTATGACGTTTGAAGAAACTCAAAAATAAAGAAAATTGCCGTAAAGCTAAAAAACAGGAGTGTAGGAGAACAAATAGGTAGAAAGCTTTACAGAATCACGGCACAATACAAAAATATTTGCCGAAACGTCCTTTGTATTGTGCCGTGATTCCGTAAAGCTTTCTACCTACTTGCTCTTCTACACTCTTGAAGAAACTCAAGAAATACAGCAATACATCCATTTTACTAGCATGAAGAGGCATCTAGGCAAATAAACCCAGTTTACATAAGTTGTGTTAATCAAATATTGATGAAAGGAGGAGGGAAAATTTTCTACTCATTTTCTACATCTGCTTTGAGTTTACAACTATAATTCTGATAGTGACGCACATGTGAAACATATTGCCCGTTTTCTCTTGCGTTTGATTATGTACACATTTCATACTTCGAGTGATAACATGGATAAACAACAACAATGAAAAAGAGTGCTGTTGTTTTAATGAAGTTTAATAAAATCAAGATGATGACTGAAATGAATCCACCTCCCTCTTCCCCCTAGTTTTGATTCACCCCGTAAACCAGTTTTTAAAAGCCTGTGCTTTAAGAATTAATAAGTACAATCTTCAGCATAAATTTGGATGCTCATTACTTTAATAAGCAGAGGCAGTGGTGTATTAATGATATTATTACATTATCTTAAATTATGTTGTATTTTTACTCTAAAGTCGTATGTGTTGGACATGTAAGCAGTGCATTTCACACCAATGTTAAAAAGCTCACTGTGTTGATATACCCCGACAGAACCTCACAATAGAACTCTCTAAACACTTTTGTATCATAACAAGATGGATTCGCTCCTGCTGGCTATCGCCAGTCTGTTCTGCCTTGGGTTTTAAATTATAATCCTTCGTGCAGGGGCGTAAGGTTGACACTTCGAACAGAAAGGGGGGAGGAGGGGGGATACAGGTCAGTAGTCTTTATTAATGCCTATAGCCGTGCGTACCAAACCCTACCCAAGCCGGGTGACCACGAGACAGCGAAAGGTCAAGAGTTCGAATAGTGCTAGAGGCAGGTTTTTCCTGGGCAATTCTTACCATGTTTAATGGGCATTATCTTCATCTTGGTGGCTGACCTACAGTGTTCAAAGATCAAACAGTGTATCTGATCGTACTGGAGTGGATTGTTAAATCCTACCCCAATCCAAACATCACCTGGCTCATGGTTTACTCTCTTCCTTCCTTTTTTGTTTGGTTGTCTGTCCATTTGTCTGGCTAGGCACTGTCCAACGGTGGCTATAGGTTTAAAGATGCCAATGTTTTTTTCACTGTAGGCTATATTAGGTTTTACACCTCTCATTAACTCATCCAGGGGTCCCAGGCCAAAATACTTTCCAAACATGTTGTTTAGCTCTTCTTTCAAATTTTGACACAAAGAAAAATGCCCCAAAACCAGTTAGATATTGAGAACCTAGGCAGTGAAGTAGGGTACCTAATATTTTAGGCCTTTTCACTCAGTAAACAGGGTAAACTTACCCACCTAGCAACAACCACAAATTTTATACTTAAGAGGCTAAACCTCACCCATTCTGGGTCTACACATTATTTGCACCTATCTAAGCCTTTGAAATTAAAATCCAACCCC
Source organism: Ellobium chinense (assembly GCA_033807755.1). Classification (NCBI taxonomy): domain Eukaryota; kingdom Metazoa; phylum Mollusca; class Gastropoda; order Ellobiida; family Ellobiidae; genus Ellobium; species Ellobium chinense. The sequence goes on from JAWQUT010000681.1 coordinate 118,649, forward strand.
TTTCCTCCCTCCCCAATAGCCAGGTTTCTGATTTTATAGGGACTATTCAAAATTGCATATTTATTATTTTTATGCCAGGTGCTATTGGTATATTCATACCTATATGTTCATATTTTCGAATATTGTTACAGTGAACACAATAGAAGCACACAATAAGAAAATGTCAAATTTACATCATCATCATCATCATCACCATCACCACCACCATCAACGTCACCATCATCATCATCATTATCATTATTATTATCATCATCCTCTATCATCATCATCATCATCAACAACAACAACAACAACAACACCTAAACGAAAATTAACAATAACAAACAAGGGGTGGAGAGCCTCCCTGAAAATGACACCATTGCAGCGAAGCTTCACACTGACTGTGTCTCTCTTTCCGAAACTCCCCCCCCCCCCCCNGTGGATGACAGAGCTAATCCCTTACGACCCGACAGCTCGGAATGAAAAATTGTTTACGGTTTGCGCACTCAACCCCACCTATTAATAACTCGAGTCTAAACTGCGAAATAATAACGGAGAGAAGTATCTTGAGCTCTGTGCGTGGTGGCAAGACGCCATCTTGGCTGGTTAGCCAAAACCTTGTTTTCTTTTATTCCCAGTGATTTATTAGAGATGTAGAAAACGAAGATGTAGACTAGTCTATATCGCTTTTAACGGACGGCACTCTTTACCCTTTTTGTGAGAGGTTATAATGCATATAGCTCAGCTATTTCGATCTCTGTATAAAAACTCTAAATCTGAAGTTTCATTAATGTGAGTATGAAGGTGAGAAAAAGAGAGAGAGATTTTTTTTTTTTGNTTTTTTTTTTTGGGGGGGGGGGGGATGTAGGGAAGAGAGCGAGAGGAATGGGGAGAGAAAGAGGGAGAGAGAGAGAGAGAGAAAGAGGGGGAAGGTAGGGTATTGTTAATAACAATGGGCTGTTGTCTGAGCTGAATAAATATATTGTTGTTGTAGTGGTATTGTTTTTGCAACTTATGGTCGTGAGTGCATTGGATTACTAGGCAAAGTTGCACACCAAAGTGCTGAATAGTGGGTTTTTCTCTATTAAGGATGACGATCTTAAGACAACTGTCATTTTTGAGACAGTGGATGTTTAAAGTTGACATATAGACTAGTCTGTTATTATGTATTACATCTAAAAGTCACACCATACAACACCGAATGTGAACATACTAAGACCAAATGTGAACATACTGAGAACAAATGTGAACATATTGAGACCAAATGTGAACATACTGAGACCGAATGTGAACATACTGAGCAAAAATTGTGAGGAGGTTATTGTCATAACATTTCATAACAGTTGCATACCCGAACAGTACTGACACAACGGATGGCCAAAAAGGAAGAAAAAGAAGTTTATTTAATCAAATCTCCAACAACTTTAGGAGATGAAAAGAGACTGGAATTGTGTAGGAGCAGCGTGGCCTAATGGTTACGGCGTCGGACTCTAAATCTACAGGCCGTGAGTTCAAATCTCGACCACGGTCATTTTGTAAGTGCCTTGGGAAAGTATTTCATTCATATTTTTCTCAGTCTGCCCCGCTATAAAATGGAGGCCTGGATATAGGCAGTGGAAAATATTGTCGGAATACTAATGATCAGCGCCTAAAATTGGCAGCGGCACTGTATGCTTCTCAGAGAGTTGAGAAAGCCGTAGAGTGATCAGGTCTGCTGGGGTAATAATAGGGTGAAGTCGGATGAGCGGGTATTAGCCTAGATACGGGACATTATTATTAGTTAGGCATTTTAACAGACAGGTATTATCTGTAATCTTTTCAAGTTTCATTAATCTAAATGCTACAGTTTTGTCACAGCAAAAACAAAACAAAACAAACAAAAAACATGTTAGGCATGACGTATTCGAACAAGTGTGTTAGACTGTCAGACATCTGGGTTTTTTTATATTCTAGCTGTGACAAGACCATTTTGCAGCATTAGCAGACTACTATTTCAACTAGATCTACATTCTGGAGCGGGGGGAGNGGGGGGGGGGGGGGGGGGGGGGGGGGAAGAATAGAGAAGGGGCACTCGATATATCAATCTCAAGGTCGATAAGCCATAAACCAATGCAATACTCTGTCCTCTTGAGGACGAAGGTAGGCAGCGACAGCTTAGGAAGTCTAGGCCTATGTTGGGGTAACATTTCTAAGTAGGCCGCCTCTCCTTCCCCGCCCTCTCTCTTCAACACATCCTTAAGTAACACATCTCTTCTCGAGTGACTGCGCACACAATATTATGGAGCTTCTTCTCCAAGCCTCTTGTGGCAAATCCAATGGCTTTATTACTATATGATTCTATCTCCTTTACGAACAGTTGACAGAACCTTGTTTTGTTCCCCTGGTCCTGCCGCCCTCCTTCACCTCATTTATTAACGTTTCTTGCTGTGTACCCACACACACACACACACACACACACACACACACACACACACACACACACACACACACACACACACAATCTTACCCCTGAGGATTCATACACCCTCAGTCTTTCTCTCTCTCTCTCTCTCTCTCTCTCTCTCTCTCTCTCCCTCTCTCTCTCTCTCTCTCTCTCTCTCCGTCTCTGTCTCTTTCTCACTTTCTCTTTTCCTCTCTTTTCATCCCTCTCTGTCTCCAGCTCCATGCATGTCGTCCGTACTGACCTATTAAGTAGCTGTATTAAATGTACAATAAATAATAAAATCACACAAGCCAACTTACAGTAGTCAATTATATAACCTACAGTGGTGTCACTCCGGTATTTTTGCTAGAGTAATTCTTTTTACTCCAGATGTACTTTCTCGGTAGGGTGCCTCTTCACTAGGCCTATATTTTTCTTTTTATGTACCTGTGGGCTGAACCAATGGTTGGCTGCCTTTTAAACCAATAAGGAAGTAATGGCCCCCACCACTCCCACTGTAAACATCCACTTGATTTGGGAAAGTGGCACCTCGAAATAGAGTCCGTTACCTGCTAAGTATAAAGGTGCATTCAACAGCTAACAAATATACGGGTTCAACTACTATATTAAACCTCTGTATTACGGCTGGAAGTAGATGCGGCGCGAAGGCTTGACGGAACAGCACAGTACACATCGTTATACAAATTGACATAGAGGTTGACATAGAGGTTTGTAATCTCTTCTCCAGCACGGATCGAGCACCGCCAAATAATACGCGCTAACACGTGAATAGTAATAATCTGGATACGCTGGTTTGTAAGGGCTGAAGTCTGTGAGATGAAGCGATATATTAGATAAGAATGACACTCCTAACAAAAAGCGTTTCGGGATGGCAAGTGGAAGAAATGAAGTTTATGATGTCTGGGGTATCAAGTAGCTTCTGGCACAATAAGAATAGCCAAGGAAAAATTATTTCGAACTGTGTAAACAGAGGTTTGTGTAGAGTTGACATTTCAAGGACACCCCCNTAAAGGAATACTTTAAACATAACGCTGTATACGGATGTCAGGCTTTGAAATTGTCTGCCCTTGATCATGCTTACGATCGCGTGAATGCATTCACTTGGAACAATGAAGGAGTTGCTGCGTTAGCCGTACTAATAGTAGTTATTAATCTGTTCGGGCAGGCCGGCTTGATTATCGAAAAAACCCAGGAGCGACCCTATAATACCTCATTGCTAACATTTTTTTATGGTAGTGAGACAAGGTATCTTTATACAGTACCTTGATTTAGAACTAAGTATGCCTCGATGCATGTAAAAAAATATACTTAATATTGAGGTATACTTAATATATCGAGATCCATGTAAATGATGAAATAATAAAATAATAATGAACCCATGCTTGTGAAGTTCATAATTAATAACAAGGTATATTTCCTGAGTACTTGAGATCGACGTGTCACTGTAATTAGAGCTGTAGAATGTCGTATTTTCTCCTGGACTTCACAGATTATCCGGGATGAAAGGACATACACGTATATCGCTAGAGTCCACAAAAATGTGGTTGTTATGAAGAGTGCCAAAGAGATCATGGACAGAACAGAACACAAATGGGCACGTTTTGAACGAGGCAAGTCACGAAAGAGAGCGGAATGGACAAGCACAATTCACAGGAAATGTATAGAGAGAAGACGATATCAAAAGCACCTGGTTACGGCTGGTAAACTAAATGGTTGACGAAGCAGAGGAAGACGAAAGGAAAAAACTGCGGACTGACTAGCAAGTTGGATGAGCGCACGAGGCAGTGGAGAACTAAAGAGGTGGACAGCTATCAGACACAAGTGAAGGTTCATGATTTCCTACGCCAGTCGGCACGGTCCCTGGAGAAGAAGAAGTAGAAGAAGAAGGAGCTTTTCGGCCCAAGAACAGGCGTCTGTGTCATAATAATAATAATAATAATAATAATGCGAATAATAATAATAATAATAATAATAATAATAATGCGGTTTATAAGTCTCATATCCAAGCTAATGCCCGCTCATGCGAGTTCACACTATTATTGCCCCAGCAGGCCTGATCACTCTAGGATTTTCTCGACTCCCTGGGGAGAATACAGTGCCGCTGCCATTTATAGGCGCTTATCACTAGCATTCTGACAATATCTTCCACTGCCTATAGCGAGGTACCCATTTTACAGACGGGTGGACTGACTGAGGAAAATGTGAATGAACTGCTTTCCCAAGGCACTTACAAAATGAATGTGGTAGGGAATCGAACTCAGGACCTTTAGATCTTGTGTCCGACGCCGTAACCATTAGGCCACGCTGCTCCATCAAACTCTTTCACGACAAGCCAACAGCCTACGAGTCAGAATTGGTACAAGACTGTCTACAGGGGGTCATTTTGTCTTCCACAGCCATCCTACTGTCCGGACTTTGCTCACTGTGGCTTTTTTTCTATTCCCCCATGTGAAACGAGAACTGACAGGATGATACTTTAACTTTCGATCAGCGTTTGCATCTGCTGTCTGTTTATCAGTTCAACATACCCCATAGAGGACTTCAAAATGGAATTGGCGAAGCGGACAGAGCGACTTGAAAACCATCATTATCAAATGGTATGGAGGATTTACATATACACTTCAATGTGACAGTCCTGCATCGGCTTTTCAGAACAAACGTAAGACATTTCCTAACCAAAACAGTGAACAATATCTGCTCGTCAAGCCGAATTTTGAAAAAGGGCTGTTGGTTGGTTGGCTGTTAGGTTGGCCAACTGGCTGTCTTGCTAATATGTTGGTTTGCTGGCTAGCTGGCTGGTTGGCTGGCTGACTGGCTAGCATAGTCCCATTCGAGCTCCGCAAATTTAGAAGCGTCCAAATGACTCATAAAAAAAAAAAATGTCTTGTTGATTCTTCGGATCACACAACACTGCTTCAACTTACACTGTAAGCGCCTAGTTATTCCTAGCAGAGACAAACTAATATTCACATTGAATAAAAATTTTTAGGGCCCTGTCGGTGTTACATACACTTGAATGAACCTATAATCATGAGCTCATTTATACTGCGAAGACCTTGACGCTTATCTTATGTTCTTATTGCTGTTGTCGTTTTACGATATTCCATTGCATTAAAGGTGATATAGATCTCTGTATTTATGATCTCATAATACCTCCTTCTTGTACACTTACACATATTATTCTTTGATTTACAGTATAATAAAGTTCATGTACTGTTTCTAGTGCATGTCATTTGGGAATATCCTTACTTCCTTCATAGAGATGAAGGCAGTATCGACGTATTTCCGGTGGTGGCTCGAAATTAAGTGCAACCCGTGCAGTGTCCAGTAAATTTTAGCCAAGAAAATATAGAAAGTAGACTAAAAGATACAACGGTTAAGCCAAATTCAGATGCCTTTATTGTGCATTGTTGTATGCATTCAAACTGACATTCAGCTTTTACACTATACTCATAGTCATGTGCGCCCTTGTTGGCCCACTCATATGTAAAAGAGAGGAGGAGGGGGTAATGGGTAATTTGCAGGGTCACGAGCAACCATGGTGTATTTCCGTTACGTTCTTCTCTACAGTATAAAAAAACAAAGAGGAAATAAAATCCGCAAAATATACTAAACAGAAACAAGCAGACAAACAAACAACCGCCATGAAAGTGAACGTCTGTTTTGTTGTTCAAATCGACTCGAATAATGAAATCTGATGGGTTTCATACATTTTACACCCTCTCCTTAATAAATACCCACCCATTAAAAACCATGCCTAAACCACAAGTCACACCCTTTTGCGAGTATGCAAGCATTATACCAAAACGATCTATGCTTAGATTTCCACTCAAAAGTACAGCCTCTCCTCTTCCGCATTTATGTTAAGATGACCTTTCAGAGATATTAAGCAAGACCAGATGTCAAGACAAAACTTGGTTAGCGAAGAGACATAATTTTATTTTGAAAGGGCTTTACCCAGTGCATTTGAATCTATAGAATACCTCTTCCAGTCGTCACAAACTTTGAATAGAGGCGCTTGATTTAAGGGTGGAAATTACATTATATTTTATACGTATAAATGACAGATCGGTGTTCACGGCTGCAAAGTCGCCTTTAATTCTGGAGTGCATACATATTTTTCATAGCGCACATTAAGGATCGACTTGTATACAGGGCTGTGTTTGTTTCGTCTCTGAAGTTTGACGCAAAGGCAAGCCACGCCCCCTCTTTTGCAATGGAGAGCTGCGTTTGTTTGGTACCTGAAATTTGAAAAACATGGAAAGCCACACCGCTTCCTCTTCAAAAGAAAGTATCAGTCTCTAAGCAAGCCAAGATGGCTGTGGCTAATGCGGAAGAGGCAAGAAACAGGGCACTGACTTACGAGTGGTGTTTGCTATACTGATATCTCGTCCTCATTCATTAGCACACAGACCACCGTTGGTTCATGCCACAATTTCCTCCAACATCTCCGTTGATAAGATGTTCCACTGACAAATCTGGAACCGTAGATGGTTGCCATCATATTGCCTAGCTTTTTCTTCCGATTTTGTACAAAATGCGACACATTCTAACAAACATCTAGAAGATGTGCACTCTTCCCCACTGTGATGGGCCCACCGACCAAAACGTACCTCTGATACCTGGCCTGCGAGGCCAAGATACAAGTATAGCAAACACCACTCGCAAGTCAGTGCATTATTTTCTCTCTCTTCTGCCTTAGTCGCAGCCATCTTGGTTTGCCTATAGACTGATACTTCCTTTGCTAAGGAAAGGATGTGGTTTGCCCTTTAATCAAATTGCAGGAACCAGACAAACACAGCCCACAGCTATCCTTTGGACTCCATCCCATCATGCAGGTGTTCGGCGAGACAGAATAACCTTCTGGATATTTCCAAAGATGAATTAATATTATTCTTCTTCACGCCGAGTGTCTATCATCTGTCCATCTCAGCAGTTTCCCAGCGCTCTGTGAATTTGTACAACTTGTTAATTCGTCCAGAATTCTCCCTACATTCGTTTTCCTGCACACCGTTTACCATATTATAGCTTTTCAGTTTGAACTAAGCTCCCCAGTTCTTATCTTCGCATAACGTATCCCTCAAATTTTTCTCCTGACTGTTGATAAAAATTTTCATTTCATATTTTACTTCCTTTAGAACTTGTACGTTGATATTTGCATACATATTATGACAAGTAGAATTGGCTTTGCTTTTTCAGTAAAGAATAAGCAAGGAAGCGAAAAGCATAAGGCATAACAATTCTGGGGTTTTTCAGGGTGTTCGCAGAGTTTGTTGAGCTGGGCGCAACCACAAATGGCCTTTTTGGAAAGACTTTTCACATGGCTAAACTCGGTCAACCACAGCCAGTGCCGCCCACTGTTTGTTTACATGCACTTCGCAGCTGTTTTCCAAAGGCAACATTTGCTAACCTACTGCAATAATCATTATTGGTTACACACGCCCAAATCTTTTTCCTCTAGTTTACTATGTACTGTCCATCACTCCAGCCCTAATTTCCGTTGGCTCTTCCCAATCATCAGAAATGGGAATAAGCATCTGATCTTAAAACAAAACAAAAATACATTACTTTTACTAGCCCATAACAAGTAAAGTGTTTTTGCTGTATCTCCTCGTTTGACCCACCCACATGAAAAGCNACCCTCATGAAAAGCTACCTGAGGCCATTCAAGAGAACAGGGGGTTAGCTCATTGGCAGCCCTTATCTTTTCATACCTCTGACCCGAAATAGTGCTGTTTTACTTTAACCTAAACTGGCCAGGGAAGTGACAAATGCATTAGAACAGGCCACAGCTAAGGTCACTGGGCCCCTGAGAGGGAGAAAAAAAATAATGTTATAAATAGATCACCCATCCTTGTATGCCCAACCGAAATGACCTCAAACCGAAGTGACTTTTGTGTTACCTATTCAGTCACTTTAAACGCTTTCAAACCTTGGCAGATATGGGATTATTTGTCTCGATTGACTGATTCGGAAAGATACATTAATATCATTGTCTTTATGGACGGGTGCTTTTTGTTTACAACACAAACGTGATCTCGGATATACAGTCGTTGGCTCTTCAAAGCTTAATATATTCAAGCCATCTTATAATATAATGTGAGTACTCTCCTGATCCAGCTGCCACTTGAGCGTGAGCGCTTCGGATCTGTGAGTTTGTAGTATCTTCCTCCTCTGAAGCCTGACTGGTTCACTACCACTCATTACTAATGGTGTCAGGCCAGTGAATCTGATGGATCATTCTTTCAGATAGATGTGTCTGGGCTTTCCTTGTGTTAGTCCCCCATAATCCTCTACGTCTCTTCTCCATAAAGTAGTACGGATTTCACATTAGTGTTAAACAATCTGAACTTGGACTTAATCATTACTGATGATTTCAGGTCAGTGAATCTGATGGATCATTCTCAGACAGATGTGTTTGGGCTTTCCTTGTGTTAGTCCCCCATAATCTTCTACGTCTCTTCTCCATAAAGTAGAACTGATTTCACATTTGTGTTAAACGATCTGAACTTGGACTTATTGGATTTCATGGAAATTTCTTTGGAGCTCCAGTTGTTCTGTAGCTGTTGAAACGCTGTTCTGGTTTTGCGGATCAAGATGGTATGATGGTAAGATAAACTGCATCATTTGGTATTAAGCTATTATGTTATAGTCGACTCTAAAGAAAGACAGCTGGAAGAAGGAGGCAGTTAAGCAAAGCCTTGTCTTGTTGTAGTGGTGCTGATGTTGCTATTTGTGGTGGTGATGATGGCGTTGATGGTGGTGTTTCATGTTCATTTAGGAAGCCTTTTTGTGCTCCGAAAACATATCGAGGTAAAGCGAAAATCGTTGTAAAGAGAAATTACCTATACAAAAGTCATTGTTAGTTACTTCCTTTGATTTAAGAAAATAACAGTTATCATCTAGATCTCTGTCTTTGAGAACTTGTTTTTGTCTACCCAGCACTACTATCATTTTTTTTTTTTTGATGTTCCTCTACCCCATACAGTACTACAGTTACTTGTTGTTGTTGTTGCTGCTGTTGTTGTTGTTGATGTTGTTGTTGTTATTCTTGTTGTTGTTGTTGTTGTTGTTCTTGTTGTTTTTATAGCCAACACTGTGCTTACGCTTTTGTTGCTTTTCTCTCCGGTCATATCACTCAGTATTAAATTTGCACTTCTTTGCTTTTTCAGTCCCACCCAAACACCCCATACTGACTGCTAATGTTCCATCCAGTGATGCGCTTGTTATGTTTTCAAATATTGTACGAGACACTTTAAAATTCACTTGCTTCAGATACTCCCGCCTTGCACAAACATCCTTTTCAAAAAGTGATTTTCAGAGCTGAGAAAATGTATTTTTAGAGTGGTTGGAATACAGCTAGTTGCATGGGATGTCTTGTTCAAACAAATCTCATTTTCCGATAGGTCTCATTCGTTTGTGTTAAGGTAATCCTGACCGTACAAAAAGACAGCAGGGCCCTGGTTGTTGATGGCGGTGGAATTGAATCAACGTAATTGCTAAATGTGTTATGGCATCTTTTGCTTACTCGCAACAGTTTTAATAAAACAGTGTGTCGTCCTGGGATTCAGAGGTTTCTCCATAGGCGGACAGGATGGCATAGCAAAGGGAGGGCTGGATTAAAGTCTAGTGCAGGGTCCGTTGCATCAAAAACAAAAAAAAACCGATTTAAAAACCGTAAGGCCTTTGGTCGAGGGAAGGTGCAAGGCCCCATTCATTATAGCCAAGAAAGAGAGAGAGAGAGAGAGACAGAGACAGAGACACACACATATTTTTTGTAATCGCTAAATCTGCTGCTGCGGTAGACTTTTGTTCCAAGTTTGACCATGTTATGGGATGATAGGAAACGCAGCCTTTTCATGTGCCTAGGGCCTCATCGACCCTAATATATCCGCCCATGTTGAGGAATGGAGAAGGATGAACAGAAGCTGCAGATCGCCGGGGGTAAGGAGGTGGGAAGACTTTATTCAGATCCGCCCTTTACTAAATACACAGTTGAGCTTAAAGTAAACATTTCTTCAACATTAATTACAGCCATCTGGAATTTCATTTGAAAAGATTCTATATTTTTCTATTTTGTTGTGGATAAACGGTCTTTTAATTAATTAAAAAAAAACAACAAAAAACCTCCAGTTATGTGAGGTAAGTAAATTACTATTTATACATTGGTATATTCTTCTTACGCCATGTTACTGTAGAACTACTAAATGTGATCAAGCAGGAATTGCAGTATTTTAGTGAAGATTATTAAGAAAATGAAAACTTTTGATAGGAACACAGGAGAAAGAGACACAAAATATTTCCTGTGAAGACAAGTTAGTTTAAGGGCCAATGCACAAGTTTGAAACACTCCATTCATTAGGCAAAAAGATATTGAAGGAAACCCTTTTTCATTTATTTGTGAAAGCATTATAACTAATTATTAATGTAGGCTAAATGAGGACCCGCTGTAATGGTTTTTATTAGCCCATGTCTGAAAAGTGTTCACAAAAATGCAATTCAGCTGTCTAAAGAACTTCGTTTTAAAAGTCCTAATATCATACTTAAAAAGTAGCTGGAACTGGTGGTTTAAAATATGTGAACAAACAAAGGACCTATGACCCTATGCTTATTACAAAAGTTAGTTAACGAATTGCGTTAACCACAATGAGTACTACTAAAGCTTTGCGAGATTCCAGTGGTTACCACAGTGCGTTAACTAACATACGTATTATGCATATGGCCACTGCACTGGTGTCGTTGACAAGTGATGCGTCATACAGTGACATGAACTAGGCCCAGTAACCTTGTGGTCTGGCATGGAGGGCATGCAACGTAAGTTTGCAGGGCAGGGAAAGAATGGTTATTTTAAGATGTGACAGCATAGGGGCTGCCAGCCATGGGAATGACAATTTCATCACGTAGGCATCCTTCTTTGCAAGATTTAGAGCGTTGAAGAATTTTTTCGGCCATGTCAGCACTGGAAATTCCAAGTCAGTGATACCTCTCATAGGTGTGAATACGAGGTGTGTATGCCCAACCCCACCTCTCCCCATATGACAATTAGAAGTCTGTCCCTCGAGTGCGCCTTCATCCCTTCCTTTCTCTCCTCCACCCTCTTCGCTGCTGAAACCTGTTTTTCCATGACCATCTTTTCTTGATGTCTCACGAGAGTGGACCAAAACATGAATGAGAACCGCCATCAACAAGCCTCAAAAACAGCTAGAAGGGCACTCAGTGTAGAGCAGATTTCCGCCATGGCAAAACCCGTACATCTCGTGTGAGGGGAATGAGCGAAAGTGAGGAGAAAGAGACGGGGTTTCAAAGGATATTCGTTGTGTATGAGTCAAATAATATATTCTAACAATGTTTGTAACCCCAAAAATGCAGTCCCGGAGTAATTTCACTCGCTTATTCACTCACTCATAAAATCTTAAGGCAAAATGTGAGCAAACGTTGAGGACACAAAACGATTTCTCTCTAGACTATTGCAGTCTAACCTCTAGGTCATATGAGCTGAGAGAGATGTTTCCCTTTTGTAATAAATATGAAGGGGGATTCATATTTTTAGAGGAATTTGTCTTTCTCGAGTAAAGCGAAGTCTGTAGTGCCGAAAAGAAGGGGAGGTCGGGGGACATTCAATGTATAATTTAAAGGGGATTTTTAAATTTAAGAGGCAAAGGGTACGTTTGCGCAGTCTGAGGAAAACACAGTTATGGTGCTACATATCATCTGCCAGGGATGATGACACTAATCAGGCGATGGGGAAATGTAAGTGATATGCCAGGAGTTTTATTGTCAAAATGTTTTTAACGATTTTATGCATATGAATGTTATGGAGAAGATGGGTTATACAGTAGATAGTGATCCTCTTAAGGGCACATTTTGGAAACGTGTGGATGGTATCGTAAAGAAATTCTTAAAGCAATGTTGTAATATCAAATTCTTTTAATGTTCGCAAACGTGTTGTTATAATGTAATGTATTATAATGTAATGTAAATTTTCTAACTGGACATGACGTTGGGGACCCCGCCCAGCATCACCCCCGATGTAAAGGGGTAGTTTCCTAAATAAATATTATTATTATTATTATATATTATATATCAGTTCCTAATATTCAACAGGCAAGAAAAAAATTCCTTTATAAATTTGCAAAATATAATATGGACTTCAAAGACTCCTTATTCGCTCCCATTTTCACCTCTCAGTCTCCCGGGCCATACACAAGAGCCTATTTGCGGTAGACGCCTCTGGACTATTCTGCCGGCTTTAATGATTTCTTTGCTTGCATGTACATCTTCCTGCAAGAGCGCATGGTTTAAAACCCGTCCGACGGGTTTTATAACCATCCTGACTCATAGTCTACATGCACGGAAAGCAAGGAGGGGGAAAAAAAACCGGCAATAATTACAACGCTGGAGTTTCAAATCTTAAAGCACATCATTAGGTGCCTTTTATTATGG
>JAWQUT010000681.1:131530-198246 GCA_033807755.1 Ellobium chinense
GGGTAGATCTATGTGCACGTTATCTGACTGTCTGACTTCATTCAAGAAATTATATACATATATTAGGCTTCCATCCTTTGCACATTTGCATTGTTATTAAGCTCTCATGCACGATTGTACAAGAATAAAGAAATAAAGTTTCGTAAACTGAAAACCAAAAAAAAAAAAAAACGAAATGGGGGAGAGGGGGATGGAGTAAAACGTATAATAATTTCAGCTACATCATGATTTTTGCTCGATATAACAACAGACTATGTATTTCCTGCAAAAAAAAAAAAAATCACTTATAATCGCAACTTCTTATAAACCTCAAAATTTGTCCGAATTGCAGGGATCTTTAAAGTTGAATTTACGTTGAACTGCAAGGTTAGATATTAAAGGCAAGCCGTGTTGCTTGCACATGATGAGGTAAGCATCCAGCCAGGAAAGACTTTTATTCTTTCCCTATGTTTCCACAAGTGTTTGAGGTATGAACTTGAATGACAACAAGTGCCTGTTTTGTCCAGGTTTACTGATGGAAAGCCAGTAATGAATTCAGAGACACGTTCCAGGAAGTGTCTAAATTTGGAGAGGCGTACTCCTTTTCATCATGGCCAAGGCATTTCAGTTTGATCGACAGGATATTCTATGAACTGAACTTGGGCACAAAAAAAAACAACAAACCCAAACGAACGCAGCTAACCAACTACGGTGGAGGTTTCTTTTTTTTTACAACGAGCATGTGTAGACATTCTATAAAGCGTGTGTAATAACTTTGGTGTCCGTTACACATGGCTTTGCATGTGCTCATGAGCATACCATATTTTCATTTTTTTTAGAGAATGAGGAGAGAGAGAGAGAGGAGAAAGAGAGAGAGAGAGAGAGAGAGAGAGAGAGAGAGAGATTCCATTGTGGCTTTAAAAAAAATAGGGCACATTTCGGCAACGTTATCGGCTGTTCAGTGAGAAAAGAAAAGAAGTGTATTCTCCAAAATTTCTCATGCCATTAGTGTTTACGGCAAACTTTGTTCTCTTTTTCTTTCTATTTTTCTCTCGCTTGTCTTACAAAAAATGGTTATGGCGTTCTGTCGGATTTGGCTTCCGTCTTAGACGAATAGGACAGAACGCATTACCATGTCATTAACTCAATGAGATTTCTGAATCATTGGCTATCTGTCTCCCTCGCTTACCGAAGTCAGGCTGGTTAAGTGTTGACATAACTTTATGCAAATAACGTGTGTCACTTCTGATGACATTGTAAACTGAATCAAGGTTATTTAAAGCTTGTCCTTGTATATCTTGAGTGGTTTGGAGATAAGGAGAAATATAAATTGAAATAATTCAAGTACCTGCTTTGCTCAAGCGTTTTAATTTTTTTTTTTTATTGTCTAGCAGACATAATAACGTTTCTGAACACAATGTATATTCTCATTCTCAAATTCAAGTTGAATGAACGAAAGGAAATGTTTCTTTTTTTTCTAAATTAAGCAGCACCTTAAGAGCTCGATCATCAGGAGATGAATCAAGATTTCGAGTTTGTAATGTGTTTCAGGTGGTTGGCAATTCAGTAAACCTAACAAAAAAAAAAGTTTACCTCTTAAAAAAAAATAAAAATTATAAATGTAACCCTTGTAATGCTGAGGTAGAAGCAGTTCTCAACTTCACTCCACTACGCTGGTTGCGGAAAGCAGAATAAATTCTCATGCCAGCGCCAACCATGTGAGGCGCCCAGTCTCAGCTGATCGACCGGTAGACAACGCGTGCAACGGTCATTATCCGTAACAATAGTCATGCAGCCAGCAGGAAGCTGGACCCGAGGTGCCTCGCGTGCTACTAGATTCAAATGTCCAGATTGATTGTTTTTCTTTGGGCAGGCCCTTGAGAATAAGTAAACCTCAATAATAAGTATACATTTTTTTTTTTTAGTTCCATGCACATAGCCACACGACGTACATGAGGACTCATTCTACTTGGTATAGGGCATGATGAGTTAGGGACCCAAATATTACAGCGAATCTCATATTTGTCCGAGTGTGCACGAGATTCTAAGTCTTGGAATTCCTCTGTGCCGGCCAACTGGTCTCACCTCATGGTAACTTCAGGACACGTCATGGTTTCTCCGTTTGGCAATCTTGAAAGGCCCCATAGTGGCTGCGCTAGAGCAGCCTGGCACCCAGGCTGACCTGAGACATTTGAGGATTTGCGTATTAACGATGCGATCTCTTAGCACCGTAAGAATTATGTGATGTCTCCATATTGAACGCCATTAGCACAAATACAACAGATGCACTAGTGTAATTCTTACGATGGTAAGAGATCCCATCTTTAATGCACAAAGTTGCAGTTTTGTTTTTCACCTTACAATGGCCGATCATCAAGAACAAGGTTAAAATGCGTGGAACCTGCTGCAGGCCTGTGATTTTTTTTTTTAAAGAGAAGAATAACCACCCGTTGCTGTCGCCTCTGACACACCCATGTCACAAAACGCAAACTCTGCGTTGTCAGTCATATTGAAGGAAGAAACAAAACAGTTATTCTACCTACTTTATCCTGCCTCATTTTTTCTTAATGCGATGAAAATTCAGCCGACTTTGCTTAATCGCAACGCTCAGAGAGGGAATATACTGAATAGATTGCGATTGAAGTCAGCTGCGATTATAAAAAAAATGTGAAATGCAGTGTTTTGTTATGTGATATAATGTGACATGGGGTAAACTGCTGCCAAGAGAATTAAAACTGCATGTCAGTAAACCTTATAAAACGGTTAATTTATTATAATACAGTACTAAAGCATACCAACTCAGAGACATTCTGAATTATATTGTAAGTATTTGCTTTCATTTCTCCGCAGGGAATGACAGTAACTTCAACTTCCATCTTCTGTACTTCATGAATAGTGGCCTGATCATTCACCAGTGAGTGACATAAGTTCGTGCTGGAAATAAGAAATTCACCAAGTGCTCTTTATAGATTCTGCGGTACTGTTGAACGGCCCTGAAAAGGCTTGATTTTCTAATGTTAGCAAGCCATCATCATTGTGAAAGACCATACAAGGCTGCAATGCCGAAACGCTTCTTCTTTGGAAATCTCCAGCACCCTCTGTGTCCACGGGGAGACAATCCATCACTGGAGGATCAGTGGCTGACCAACTGCGAAGTTGTTTTTAGTGTTCTGTGGCCTATCCATCCTTAGGCTCACACTTTCCAATTACTCCTTCAGATCCATTTGAATACTTGTTGAGTGAATCTGGATTGCAGGTGTCTTGAAACGTTGGAACTGGATACATTATCATAGACATACGCACAATGTGACAATCGTGAAGCAGGCACCTAAAGCGTCTTCCTCAGAGGAAACGCCAATACAGCTCATGCCAAGAAGCTTAAAAGGAATATCTTCTTATTTCAGCCGGCCAGTGTTCTTAGTTTATACACACGTGAATACCTTAGAGGTATAGCAATCTATGACAAGATCTGACGCTTAGAATCAAGGTTCTTACATACGTCATCCATTTGATTTATGACGCAGTCACCTGCCAGGTCATGGCAGCAGTCGAAATGTCCAATGGAGGGTCAGTTCCAGCCAGTCCGTTTGACGGCAGCAACCGTGGAGAATTTGATTTTTCTCAAAATGGTGAAAGCGAGACTCTCTTGCTAAGGTCAAACAGAGGCTCGTCGCCGAGGGCCCCGATAGTAAGTGAGTTCATATCAATGAGTCATTCCGCGGCAGACACAGGTAGTATTAAGATGCTGAAATTTTGGCTCAAGGATCCATCAGAGGTAAACAAAGTGACCAATGCAGGCAAAACAGGTCTTATGCTTGCGGCTTGCAAGGGTCATGTGCCAGTCATAGAACTGTACTGCAATCACGGGGCAGATGTGCACCTAGTAGACATAGAAGGGAAGACCGCTTTTCTGTACGCTGTGGAATATGGACAAGAGGAAGTTGCCTATTTGCTACATCAGCGAGGATCAGATGTCAAGATTGCAGACCTAAGCGGTACTACAGCCTTGATGTATGCATCTTCCATTGGAAATCTGACATTGGTGAAATATCTGTATGACCATGGCTGCGACATTAACGGCATCAGCAACTCTGGCTACACCGCGGTTATCCAAGCTGCAAGGTATGGACACACGAAAGTGGTGAAGTATTTTTGCACGCTCGGGGCAGATTTAAGCGTGAGAGAAAAAAAATATGGCCGTAGTGCTCTTACCTACGCCACGAAGAACAACTTCCCAGAGGTGGTAAAGGTGCTGTGTGGACACGGAGCCAGAGTTGACGACACTGTGAAAACAGGAATGACAGCGTTGCACCTCGCCGCTGTGCAAGGTTACCACCAGATAGTCAAAGTCCTGTTGGCTTATGGGGCATCTCTGAAAGTGGAAGACAAGTACAACAATACCCCTGAAGATCTTGCAAAATCTTCTCGACATACTGAGATTGAAGATGTTTTGCACCGGGCAAGGAAAGGCAAGAAACCCCACAAGGCAAGAATAAATATCAAATTCAAGTCCTACGTAAAAATTGTTAAGAGCGATGCTAAAGCCACTGGCGAAGATGACTGGATATATCAGAATATTCTTGACAAGCCTGAGGCGGATGGAGAAACAGTTGATTATGAGAATGTTCCATTGGAGACTGCAGATCTGGTACTCAGCAATCCCATCGCTGGAGACAAGGATGAAGTCATTTATGAGGAGTGTGACATTATTGTGGGATCAAAAGAGATCAATAATGAAGGTATGTAAGGCGCTTTCCACGGTTTTTTATCAAACCATTATATTATTATTGCTACTGCGATAAGAGTCACTAAGGCCTGTCTTAAGATTTTGAAATAATCTTCATTGTTTGTCTTCAGATGTTGTTGTTTTTTTATGGATGGTGTTATAAAGCATAAGAAAAAGAAGAAGAAGAAGAAAAAGAAGAAAATGAAGAAGCTTTTTAGGCTATGAATACCTTTGCTGTTGTAAATTCATCCAGTTTTCACGAGAACTGCTTCTTGTTATGCTCTTGAACATTATTTGTTCCTTGATGCCTTGTAGAGTCGGTTAACTGGACATTGCTCTAGAATACATTCTGCACTCCTCTCGCAACTGACCGCAAAGACCTTATCAGTTTAGGTTTTATCTTAAATCTTGTGAAAATATTGTTGGTTCTTATTTGTTACAGATGTAGATACATTACTTCGTTTTAACATTAATAACAAAATAGCTACAAGTAACACGTTGTCCAGAAACTATTGACAACATCATATCATGAGAATAAATATTGATGACATAGAGCGAGAGTATTAAAACTATTATTACTATCAACCATCTAAATAATAAATATCATCTGCTGTAGCAGATATCATATCTAAAAGCTTTGAAAGATTGGTTATCATTTCTTTTTTTTTTGACCAGAAAGAAGTTGAATAAAGATTAGAAAACAGGTAGTGGTTTTCATTGAACACGACTGCTTCGCTCTCTAGGCCTCACACAAGGCAAAGAACATACTTCGCTCGAATTATTTTTACAAAAATCATGAGAAAGATGCACTGCAATTTACATGTAGGTCCTGAAATTCAGGACAAAATGTAGTCGATTTCTTTTCTGTATTAAATTCACCTGAAATTTTATCGGACCCTTCAGAGTTATTGTTATACCAATAAGAGTTGATCAGCCGATTTAATTTTCTTTCATACTCTGTTGTTATATTTAGGTTCCACGGCAGCTGAGGCAACATCGATGATGTCTGAAGCAGCAACATCAAACCAGCTGCCGCCTCCAGTGCCACTGTCTACACCACCGGTGCATCCATCGCGACGAGGAAAACCTCTACGAGCTTCACCAGCGGTGGTAGGACAACCTGCGTCAACCCATGTGACCGCGGCACACCAGCCAGTTTCGCCAACTGTTCCACGATCCCCACCGCCACTATCACGACAAAAGAATCCTCCCAAAGTTACAGATACTGCCGACGACTTGGTGACACTTTCGAAACAGAGAACAGCAGAAGATCAGCTGTCAGAGCCGCTGTCGCGTTCCTCACCGCCAAGGAGTCCGGCACAAGAGTCAGCAAGTCCAGAAGATCTACAACCTTTACCACTTCCAAGACCAGCAGAGAGCAAGCTTGTGAGAGCCGGGGTAACCTATAAAACAAGGCTTGGAAGGCACACATCAAGAGCCAGAAGCTCATCAGAGAACTCTGATCAGCCGGAGACCCCTCCTCCGCCAGTGCCTCCACAAACCTATATGCCGTTACTAACTGCAACTTCATCAGGAAGCTCGAAGCAACTGGAAACCCCACCACCAGTACCTCCTCAAACGTATAAGAAGTTACTACAGCACAGAGCTGATCAGCGTAATGATTTTATTGAATCAGAAGGAGGAGCTGCTGCTTCAGAAGCAACGTCACCACCACCGCCACTTCAAGCAAGATCACCACCTCCAACATTAAAAGCACCAAAATATTTTGATGCCGAAGCCCTTGGGGCAACATCTTGCCTTGGTGACGAACATTCTGATATGCCACCGGGGCCCCCACCATCGTTACCACCACCAAGGCGAAACTACGAGGCCATCGTCAAACCTGTCTACGACACGGTGCAGAAATGCCTTAAAGATTTCGAGAAAGAGCACGGGGCTGGTTGTTACAGGCAATATACTTCATGCACAACCGCCACCACGGAAAAGGATGGAAGGGTGAACCTGTGAGTATGCAAATATTTTGAGAACATGCGCATCAACGACTGGATCTTTTACCATCGTAAGAAATACGTTAACTCTGTATATTACTGAAGGTGCTTTCAGTACCGATGCATTAATGTAATTCTTACAGTGGTAAGAGATCCCATCGTTGATGTGCGAACCGTCAAGTACTACAGTGGAACCCATTTACATAGAACTCGGTCGCAAAGTGGGAGGGGGGAGTGGGAAATGACTTTTATTGCTAAGCTCCGCTGCAATAGCCCAGTGTTTTCGTATTATTGTTATTATCATCATCATCATCATCATCATCATCATCATCATTATTATTCCTGCTGCTATTACTATTATCACCTTTATTATTATAATTATTAGTAGTAGTAGTAACTAAACTTATTTTTCGAATGGGCTAGTTATGCACGAACAGCAATTTTGTTAAGTAGCGTAGACCTTGCTGTTGAGAGATACCGAAGCGTACTCGATCGTTGACCCTTGAACTCTTATCAAGAACAACAACCCAACTTTTGTTTCACCAAATTTAAAACAATGACTGGCGTTTACACGAATCTTCAGTGTTTCCATTCTCCAGACGCTATATTGCTCATAACATGGTGTGCAAACTATCCCTATGAATGCAGTGGACTCCGATGCAAACTTGCACACCAGAGTGTTGAATGGTGCATTTTTCTCCCACAAGGGTGATAATTTTAAGAGAACTGTCACTTGCGATGACACCAGTTGTTTAACACCAGACTTCAGTCACGTCTCCTAGTCACCTTTAGGCATGATCTTATGGAGGCTTTTCCCGATTTTCAGGTCTGGAGATAAAATCATTTCCTCTAAAATCAAATGGTACTGCTAGTTTCCGATAATTCTGCGTGAAGACAGAATATCCAAAAAAAGCCCCCATGGGATCATGTATAGAGGTATCTAATAGACATGGGTGAAATCTGGTGTCAACCAACTGATGCCATCGCTAATGGTACTTGTTTTAAGATCATCACCCTTGACATAGAAGAATGCACCATTCAGCACCCCTGGGGATAAGTTGCACACCATGTTATGAGCATTGCAGTCTCTGGAAAAGGGTAGTGCCTCCCCTTAGATTGAAAATCAAAGGTGGCCAGGCAACTCCGTAATGACAAAAATGGTGGCAAGCTGAATGTTGTTGGTGTAAGTGGCTAATACATTCAGGCAATACTTGAACGTGTCCTCTTAGTTTATTTATAGCATAATGTGATTTCCACACGCTTATGACCTGCGTCTCGGCTTCTCTGTGATGACATAGGTGTAGTACAAGTTGGAAATGGAGTACTTTGTACAGAAATGGGGAGCGAGCAGACGCAAACAGATGCTCACACAAAGTAGGATAAAGAGGAAAGTGCTGAAGAAGACAAATGCAGAGAGAAAATGGAAGAAGGAAAAAAAAGTGATGTGACGGGAATTGAACCCTCGATCTCTGCGTCGGTATCCATCGTCTTGCCGTCAGTTTGGAATCAGGCAGACGTCTATACACGACCACGTCGGAACTCCATCTGTTTGCGTCTGCTCACTCCGCACATATAATTGTTATGAACATTACCAGCATTCTAGGGTTTAAGTATCAGATAGTCTATGTGCAACCGGATGGCAAGACATAATTATATTCTTATATTCTCTTAGTATTTATCTCATTAAAGGGGAAGGAAATGTGTGTGCACAGTCTGATAGTTTTATTTTTCAGATGTTACATATTATTTTAAGTAAGTGTGTCACCAGGGATTTTACTAAAATACTGTGAATTGTCAATTTTGGGAAGATAGGCCTGAAAAAATAAAAACTACACTAGAAAATGTCATGTCCTTACCGGGATTCGAACGCAGGGTCTCTCAGCTTGCAAGTCTGAACGTGCTACCACTACACCACAGGGACGCCAACTTCACAGCAATTTAATCCTTAAATATTTATTGCCTAAATATGTTCCCTAACTTCCACGTGCGAGCCTAGTGTTCACCCGCGACCTTGACACTTTTCCCGACTGCTCACGCATAGATACGTGTAAACTAATAATTACTGAGTGTGTCTCCAGCCCATGGTTTTGTTGAAGGAGTAAATAAGTAAGATGACATTGCCTGGAAGACACAAAATAGTGCAACTCTTGTTTCAGCCGATTTGTGGCTAGTGGTTTTCTGCGCCCCTCCCTCCCCCCCTCTCCCCGTCTTCCCTCTTTGGGAGTAGTCCGCGTCTTTAATGAGACAAATGAGACAATTCCAATTTTTAAAACTTACATTTTTCCCCCCCTCAGGACCATCAACGTGAATTTCTGTAGCCATCATCGGGTGAACTGCCAGACCCTCAATGTTCGAAGGTCGGAGTTCATGGCCGCCAACAACAGCCGCATGAGTATTTGTCAAGGGTGCCGCCTCCGAAGAAATCACTCTCCTGAGGAACAAGACGAGAGGGATATGTTCAACGATGATGACGATAATACCACCGTTAAGGCGCCTTACTGTACAGAAAGCGAGGATGACGATTATGAGGATGAGGAAGTGGAAGAGAAGAAGAAGACAACTGATGACAGTGACGTCCAGACATTTGTCAAGCAAACAGACAATGATGGGGATTTGGCCAATGATATTCAGACACATGTTAAAGGAATGGACCTTTAAGAGGAGAGGAAAGATGTCAGGAGGGGAGAGAAAAGGAACATTTATTTTTTTTTTTGTGGACGAGAGAAGAAAAAACATGTAGGATGAAAGAAAGGAAAGGATATGTAAGAGAAAAGAAAAGATGGACGTGTAAGAGGAAAGGGCATTATGAGAACATGATAGGATCCTTAAGAGGAAGGAACTTTTAAGGTTAGAAATGTGTTTTACGGGGAGAAGAAAGGGTGATTTTTCAGGAGAGAGGAAAGGACAGAACATGTACAAATACATAAAGATAAGACATGTGAGAAGAAAGGGTATATTTGAGGACATAAAAGAAGTTTTAAGAGGTATGAAAAAGAAAGGACTTTTAAGAGGAAATTAAGTTTCAGGAGAAAGGATTTTGAACGGGAATGGAAGAGTGTTTTAAGGGGAGAGGAAAGGACGATTTTTCAGGAGAAAAGAAAGGACAAATCATGTAAAAGGAAATAAAGACAGGATATGTAAGAATAAAAAGGATGTAAAAGGAAAGGACATACATTTTACATGGAAAGGAAGTTAAAGGAGTTAAAGACCATTAAAAGGCCAGTCGTGGTGAAAAACCCATATTTCTGATAGTCATGCTTTACTTTTATATCTTCTATTCATGCCAGTTTCTGATAAAATAACGCTAACTACCTGCTGCAGTGGTAAATGTTTCCCTCACCAACCCCTTCACATTTCTCTGTACTCAAGACAAGCTGATAATACGTGAAATGTGGTCTACCTCAAGACGGATTTGTGGGTAGGGTTGCTAAGTTGGCTCCCAAGTCGCCAAATTTAGTTACTTTTCAAGTTCCTTGGCGCTTTTTTTTTTTTACGCGTTGGCTGCTTAGCCATTTTGTGGCTCTTTTCTAAGTGTTGAATTTTTGTCTAATATCTATACATACTCTCATCACTTCCAAGTGAATGCAGCATGTATTTGTCATTGAGAACCTTAACAAGAAAACTTCGAATGCGTGCCTTCGAAACTGAGATGAGAACTGTTTCTTTTTTAGTGTCTTGCTACTAAAAATAGTGGTTACTTCTTTAGCTACGTTTTAGGGTTTGATATCGCATTGGATGCTTGTTTCAAATTTGGATTGGTTCCTTCACAGAATCAGATGAGACCTTATATTTTGATCATTCTCGGTGTATATACTTCCCTTATTGGAGATATGAAGCTCTGTATTTTAATAACAACTATTTTTACATCCCTTTTATTTGATCATGAAGAGGAAAAAAATGACTACAGCATGTTGAAACATTATTGTTAAAAAAGAGAAGTCTTTACACAAATGCACGCTCATTCTCGAAAATTTTAGGAGCTGAATTGTGTAAAGTTATATTATAAAACTAAAATGGAAACCCGTGCTGTGAGTGGGACATAAGGTGAAAATAAAAAAGCAAGGAAATCCTTGCTTTATCACTTTAATACAGTAGCAATAATTATTAGGACAACCAGCGTGCATAGCCGCTTAATAAACGGGGCACCACTGGAGGACATTTACGGGTTTGAACTGAGCTGATTTTGGCCTACACATTGCACAGAAAAAAAAAGGTAAGAAGAAAGCTGTTACGATCACTGTAACCGGGTGTGGCAAATTATTTTTTATTTATCGTGGTGCAAGCAGGTTATACTTCCCTCTGTCCACATCTGATGAATCACCCAAGGGGTAAACGTTTTGAGCCACAAATAAGCGTGGTTTCCTAAAAATATAGTAAACCGTTTCGTATTGAAGGCCTTTAAAAACCTATTCACTGCGCGGGGAAATGTGTACTTAAACGATGATTACAAAGCGAGTTACCAAAGCGCATGTTTATGTAGGCTTATGTGGCAAAATTTTAATGTTTGCAGACTATTTCTGCCATGTTTAGGTGAAAGATGTATGGATGTGCCCTGAATCTGGGACAAACAGATTGTGAAGCAGCAAAGATGCTCGGCTACAGAGATAATTTTAGCCAAAGAAGACATTAAGTGCAAGGATTACACACATGGAGTGCAAGGATTACAAGTATTGAACAGGCTGCACATGACGTGCACTGTTAGGTCTATTTAATTGATTAACGAGGAATAATAATTACAGTAACGATGCATGTATATGTCTCGTATCTAGGCTAACATCCGTGTCGCGACTTCACACTTTTATTACCCCAGCTGGCCTTATCATTCTCGGACTTTTTCAGCTCTGAGGGGAGCACACAGTGCTGCTGCCATTTACAGGCGCTGATCACTAGCATTCTGAGAATGTCTTCCACTGTCTACAGCCAAATATGCTTTTGTAGACAAGTGAACAAATGAAAATGTGAATGAAACGCTTTCCCGAGACTCATATAACATGACCGTATTCGGGAATCGAACCCGCGGCCTTTTTATCTGGAATTGAACCCTATAACAGTGTGACTACGCTGTTCCACAGTGTGTCCCTCTAGTATTATTTAGAGATGACATGTCTAGATGGAACTAGTGGTTCATTTATGGAGTCCAGACCAGAAATTGTAATTTCCACAACAGGTCCAGACCTGTAATTGCAGTCCTCATGTAAGGTTTAAGCTTGGATTTGTAGTTTCTATATTAGGTCAAGGCTACAATTTCGGTCTTACGTCCTGGTTTGTATTTTTGGTTGCAAAGATAAGATAGCACTTTATATTCTTGCTCCAGGAACAATTTGCTTTCATAGTTGATGTAACACACATAACTAAATGACACATGAAGCTTAATATAATCTGTTTATCCTTTTATATAGTATCATTTACACACCATGATCATAATGGATACACAAGTAGCTGCGTGCTCTGAAGACAAAACATAATATTACAAACTGCCTGTGGAAGAAAAGACCCTGTAAACCGCTCACGAGTCTTCCACTTCTCTCTGACCTTTCGATATGTTTTGTCACCGGATGGGAACAGTTTTCCAGAAAAAAATATATATATATTATTTTTGCATGCACATAGGTTGGGTCCAGCCCTGTAAATGTGAGTTCACTGTTACCTCCTGCAGCTTCACCTGAACTTACGCCCCTGTCTGTGTTTTCGGTTTGACTTCTGGACCTGCTATTCATTGTTTAAACATGTAAATTGTCACAAGGAAATATCTAACATTGTACAAATGCGTAAATAAGATGTCGTGTAAATAAACCGATATTCGTTGCTCTCTACAGTTGAGTCTGCACGCCCACACAAACTGTATTTGGTGCAGTGTTGATTCGGCACCCGATATGTACACACGATTTTTTGCATGGCTTGACTTCTGTATGTTTGTATAAATGGCACTATTTATTCTGTACCCTGTTGCACATGAGGTAATAGTAGTTTTGCCTAAGGATTTTTATGCCCAGAGTTGCTGTATTTTAAAGATACATGTATAAAATCAGTTAGTTGTACGATATAGTTTGCAACACTAAAAGAGGTAATATGAGTAAGCCGTACGCCATAGTTTACAACATTTCCAAATAGTGAAGTTTTACGACGATCTTCGCATATAACCGCCCAGACTGACGATACGTCATAAATAAATTTGGCCGTTCCTGTGGGAAGATCGATGTAATTTCTTCTTGCCTTTTGTATGGTTTCCCGTATTTCCACTTTTTTTTTTTTTTTGTAAGTATGAAGGTGTTAGAGGACGACATATCCCTTTACGTATTCCTATAGAAGATATGACGTTAGTTTATGGAGTAAAGAACATTATCCTGTGTAAAAGAAAAAAAATAGAGAAATAACTATCCATCTGACGGGATACTGACGGTCAACCCAATCCTGTCAAAATTATGCTGCTTGATATTAATGTTTTTACAAATGGCGGTTCTGACATTGATGGTGGCCGTAAACGGGCGTGCTACGCCCCACCCAATTTTGTAAGTATAAATATGCCTACAATTCATGCATCAGTTTTTTACCAGATTCGTTGCCTCGTAGAAACACCTTTGAAATATGTAGAGGGATGACAATAAAATCATTTTAATCTTACTATTATGATCTTATGTATTTGTTTCCATATCTGCCCGCTATGGACCAAGGAACTGTTGTCGTTCTGGCTAATGATGATGAGGAAGATTTATAATATTAATATTTTGGAGATAAAGGGTTGTGGGGAATGAGGGCTATTGTGGGAAGTGAAAGACAGAGAGAGAGAGAGAGAGAGAGAGAGAGAGAGAGAGAGAGAGGAGAGAGAGAGAGAGAGAGAGAGAGAGAGAGAGAGAGAGTGACGGAACAAGTGAATTGATACATTATTTATAAGTGGAATGTATCTCCTCCACTCCCCTTCCCCAGCCCTCCTACCCTCCTACCCCCGCGACTACTTCTTCTCTTGTTGGCTAAATAGAGAAGAAGTTGATGAACAGGTCATGCAGTCAAGAAGTAGAAAATAGAGGCAATATTATTCATTATTGTATATGTTTGGTATTATAGTTTGTCAATTTTGTCAGTTGAGAATTACCAGTTTACAAAAGGGGAAAAAAAAAGAATGATCGGGAGAGACAAAAATGCTAACCTTTACAAAGCTTCAAGATTTTGAGGTAATCCTTTGGCATCAGAATTATAGTATTAGATTATCATTGTAATAACATGAAAACTATATGAAAATTTGCAACTGGGTTGCATTGAAAGTTTCGATGTTACATATTAGTTTAGGGAAGTGTGTCACCAGGGATTTTACCAATTTTTTGTGAATTATCAATTTTGAAAAGATGGGCCGAAAAAACCTGACAATAGAAACTTTCATGCCCCTGACGGGAATCGAACAAGCTTGCAAGTCTGAACGTGTTACCACTACACTTCATGGACGCTAACTTCACAGCAATTTAATTCTTAAATACCTACTGCCTGAATCGTCCCTAACTTTCACATGTGAACCTAGTGTTAACCCATGACCCTGACACATTTCCCGACTGCTCACAAAAGGCACGAAAAAAAAAAGGAAGTATTATACCCATTTTTATGCTGGAGATTTCTGTCTTTACAGTGCACAGAATTATCTCTAGAAAGAAAAAACTTCCAGTGCTATAAACTTTCACATGATTCTTTTGGTTTCTTTTGTTATGAAGCAAGCCTGAAACTTTACACTTCATTTTCTAAGACAGCGTTATGGTTAGACAGGACCATGGTATTCTCAACTGGCCAGGCTATATCCTCAGATACCTTCACTATCCGCGAGTCTGGAAATAAAACTACAGAATAACATTTACTTGCGAAATTGTTTTTTGTTTGTTTGTTTGTTTCTCTTTGTGTTGTGTGTAAAATTTGCCCTCTCTGATGAATGTTTAGATGTAGATACAAGTTTTACTTTTAGTCTCGAGCTACAAAGACATCGATATTTTGCTGCAATACTCTAGGAACTGACTCGTAACTGAAAAACGACTCTTTGACGACTTTGATCGTTGACATTTGTTAGTTAGCTTACTATGGTACGAATACTTATGAAGAGATCAATATGAACTAGTAAAGAAATAGACTATTATATATTATATAAATGAAATACTCATATAATAATGTACACGTCATGTGTATGAGGATAATCATACTGGATAATCATATTGACGAACAGACGGACGGACGGACGGACGGACGGACGGACGAATGGATGGATGGATGAATGGATGGATGGATGAATGGATGGATTATGAGTACAAATACAAATACCTCCTAATATTTTTGAGTGCTTATAGCAGTGCAGGAGTGTGGCAAAGAATTAACATAAAGGACTGAATGAGAGAGGGAGTTAGTGACATGCAAGGGAGGCAATACATGGCAGGAAAGGGAAGTGACTAGAATGTACGTCATGCCATAGACCAAAAAGAACACGAAGCTTGCATTCAGTTCTCACCTCCTGAATTTGAATAACCGTAGGCCGAAAGTAAATGCAGCACCCAGTTCATCTTGTTTCCCTAGATGGAAACTCGAGTCGGCAAATACGTCAACAAAATATTTAGTAATGGAAGTCGGTTACATCAAAATCAAAGGGACCGGACAAATCGTTTCGGATTTAAAGGAGCATTGGTTTCTACATAATTAGCACGGCTGTATACAAATACTGTAATACCGTAGTTCCTTTTATAAGGTCTAACTACAGTGATACGATGCACAGCTTTTGACAGTTTTAGTGGTGCTGAGAGGGAAAAAAAATCAATCCGTACGATTAATACACCATTGACAAATGAGACCAGTGGGTGGGGAGTTACAATACTAAAAAGTGAGGGGGGGGGGGGGGGNGGGGGGGGGGGGGGGGAGGAAGCTCCATGGAAAAAAAAAAAGTAGCGTTACGGTTTTCTTCCCTCAGTATAAAGTAACCTGGAAAATACTACCGTTATTTTAAAAAATGATAAAAAATTAACTTCAAGAAAAGTAATGTTTCATTTTTTGCTTTTAAAAAAGTAAAATGGAAGAGAAAAACAAGGGTTATTTTTTTGCTAGACTAGTAAAAAGGTAACATAACCAAAAGTAACGTTACTATTTTCCTACCCCGGAAGGAACTATTTGCCTGGGAAAAAAATGGTAATTTCATATCAATACAGTGCATTAATTGTGATTCCCTACAGCTAGAGGAATAGTCTAGAATTTCATTTCTCTTTGAGTGTGGGAAAGTGAGATGAGAGAAGGAGTGGGGGTGGGGCGAAGTGGAGGGAGAATTGTAAGCAACTCACAAAACCAGCCACCCTGACCGTTCTGTTAATCTTAGCATCAATGAAATTGTGGCAAGACTAGCCGCTAGGCCTACACATAACGAGACTACATCCAGTCCCGCATCGTAGGCTACTCCTCTCTCTCTATTTTCGACAAATGGGCACAGACAGACAAGCAGACAAGCTGCTTGGCAATGCCCTGAGACTGCTTCGCAATACCCTGAAGCATCCGTCATTGGCGGGTCAGTTCCAATGTCTGGCTATCTACCCAAAATCCCATGCCTCCTCTTGTGTGTGTTTTTTTTTTTTTTATTGTAAGAATGCTTCAGTAGGTTTATTTTATATTATTCCGTGTCCAATCCAAACCATGTTTTCAACAATTTTATGAGCCAATCACAATACAGGGATTGCCAAACGACAAAATTTTGTTTAGACATGGCGGAGAGCAGTAGGAAGTTAAGCAGCTATGCGTTGTGATATATCCAAATAAAACAAAATGACTCCATTTAGAATAGTTGTTTTACTATTAATAAATTATGCTACATTCATAGACATATCGAGGGCACAAAATCCAGGTTTGTTATTTCTTTGAACTCTCATGCAGTATCTCCCTGTCTGGAATACGAACGAAAGACATTCATTTTTACCCTAGCGATTAGGCCTAAATATGACAAGGACAGAAGCCCTGTGTCCCAGTATGTTTGCATTTATTGTTTTGTTAGTATTTCAAAGGTCTTATTGTAGATTTTTCATTATGAAGACCTAATGAAACAGAGATAGTCACAGATCTAGACGTCTAGTCTATCCAGAGTGATCTAGTCTAGTCTAGCTACTTTCATTTTCATGTTCAGGCATGATTGGTCTTGTAAATTATATGAGGTTTGACTAAGATGAAAGTTTGTTTTTTTAGAAACAGCAATTATTTTTTTTTGTTTAGGATCAGTTTTATGTTTATTGTACTCTCAAAAGACATAAGTAGCCAGTGTTTAGGGATGCTCGATGGCATTTATTTTTAGGTCTAGAAGTTGGGATTAGAAAATGGATTTTATAACCTTATTCTTGAGTGTATTGTTGTCTGCTGTTAGGTTAGTTTCAGCTGACTGATCTCACTGAGTCTTAACCAAAAACTGGAGTAGGATGTTATGAACTTCAACCTTTATACTTCATGTAATACTGTACTATGAATGCCCAAATATTAATAGTACAGTGTGGAATAATAGTAAAGAGTGGAAAGATGGAGAATTTCAATAATAGTAAAGGCTGGAATTAAGGTGCTGGGCCAAAGGATAGATAAAATGTAATATGGATGCATGTGTCCTTGAACTGACATACGTATGGCAGAAACTGCCTTGCCAGATGGCTTATATATACAGCACAATAATGCTGTGCCAAAATTTATAAAAAAGCAGCACATGCACCCCTGTCTTTTTTTTTTCTTCACAATAAGCAAATTAATGTTTTATTTCAAGACTGTCTTATGTGTGCAAAACCCTTTAAATCTTCTTTGTTAATGAACTCTCATTTAAGGAAGTTTAGCTCTTTCTGATCTGTGCCGAAGATCAGTGTCTTCTGTGATGCTTTCACATTCATTATTTCACTTTCGCTCTCTCTCCCTCTCTCTCTCTCTTCCCCCGAATGTGAAAATTTATTAATGTACAGGCCCAAATAAGCATCATACAGGGTGGAAAATGACTGGCAAAAATATAATCGTACATCACATGTAAGATTATTCAGACATTCATACATAGTAAGTTGGAGTCAGTTATTAATGAGAACATTCCACAAACTCAGAATTGTGGACTGTGCCTCATTCACAGTGGTTTGTAAAATTTGTGATGTTTCATTCAAGAGGACTCAGATTGATGGTTCCATGTGAAATATAATCTATTTCAGATGTGGGAAGAGTTTTTATTGGAACGCAGGACCCCGCAACAGGTGATAACATTGCTCAGGATTACATATTTTCATCAGGTAGTCTCCTGGGACAAACTCTTCCTGTGTATACCTTAGTTTTCAGTGGAACCAATCCATCTCTAACTGTGCCTAAAACTGAGGAAGTAAGTACAGAATGTTGTGAGTGATTCTGACATGTTGATTTTATATGACCATAGAATTAGAATAGTCATTTTAAATATCTAAATATTTTATTCTTCAAAAATAAGAACTAGTCTAGCTCGTTTTTAATTATAAAGATTGTTTTCATCAACACTTTGGTTTCTCATAGAATTAAAAGGCAACACAACAATATATTTGTGTCACTGAAAAGTATAGAGTGGCTTTTATATAATATCAGGTGATTGATTATTGGTCCTCCTTTGGAGAGGAACTGTTTCATTTTTACTTTAGTGTTCAATGTTTGTGTTAGAAATTACTACTCGGATTGATTATAGCAAGCAACATATAGTTGCAGCAGTGAGAGTACAAAGAGAGGGGGAGAGAGAGAGAAAGAAGAGGGAGAAAGGATTAGGATACCAGAAGAGAAGTGATTGGAAAGACAAGCGAAAATGGCCTTGAAGTGGCATGGTGGAGTAATTGTTTTATCAATATCAGCATCTTGAGGCAATTTTATGAGCATAAACCTGAGAATGTGGGGTAGGAAGCTACCCCTAACTTTCACTACTGTGAATATTTGAGGTACTGAAGTAGACTAGTTGTTAGAGAAAAAGAAATACAGTAGTGGGCAATATTATTGTAATTAATTGATGTAGCCATTCCACTAATACCTCACTCATTTCATTACTCCCCTACACCCACATCCCCCCTCCCCCATGCAGATCATCATTACATGTGAAGTGTCTGACACTGGTGCTGGATATTCTGGTGTTGCCATCAATACAGTCACCTTGCCTGTTGCACAGAATTCTACAACCATACCACTCATGTAAGGTCTTCATGTGCTGTGGGTGAGAAAAATAAGGGAGGGGTGGGGCATTTATTATAAAGAGTGCGACAACAAATGGGAATACTACAATTAATTTTACTGCTTCATTTAGGGATGGACATGTGTATACGTAATTTGTGATGTGTGTAAATTTGTGACTTCTTCAGGATTCTCTCAAAGGATGTGAGATGTACTATGTACTCTCTCAAAGAAAGAATGTGTCACTTTACAACTAATCACCCTGATAGTAACCTGTCATTTCTCAGTTAGGATTTTGGAACTGAGCCATGTAATTTCATTTGCGTAACTCTCGTAGCAAGGAGCTGCTCAGGTCCAGTTCCTGCAGGCTGCGAGGCGATTGTTATGGATAATAACAGTTGCATGAGTTGTCTGCTGGCTGGTCAGATGCAGAATTCTCCTTCTATGCTCAGAGGTTGGCAAGGAGTAGTTGATATATTACATATTCTATTGCTGCACTCAAGTGAAGCAAGCGGACAGAAAATAAATTCTACCACCACATCACAAGGATTAAAGCTGAGTAAATACGATCAACCAAAAGCATTTTGATAATAATGTCTTTCTTTTCCAGTGTTACTCCCGTAACTTAGTCTTAGTGCTTAGTTTATATATATATCTCTTTCAGTATTAATTTTGTAACTTAGTTTCCCTATGATATCACATGTTTATAAGGAGAGACTAAAAGAAATTGCATTATTGCTACACTTTACTCGCTTGTCGACATAGCATTGTCCCTTCTTTAGATAAAAAAACAAACATTGATTACATTTATGGAAATGTGAAATTCATTAGATTGTTATGCTTTGATATGAAAAAATTACTTGCAAGCACTCTTAAATGACTCATTACTCTCATATCAGACTCGGCACACCTGGGCGAGCAGTGGGAGTAAAATGTTCAGCTGAATCTACCACAGCAGCATGTCCTGTTTCTGTAGGGGGAGCACAGTTTTGCCCACAAACTTCAGAATCAAATTCAGTGTAAGTTTTAGCTGTTTTGCTCCGACCATCTCTTCACCATTTATTTTCCAGCATATTATGTTTTGTCTCTTATTTTTTCAGGAATGCCAGAATATTGGACATTTTGAAAAACTTAAATTTAAATCCAAATATCATGTTTAATGAAGAATCAAACAGAAAGAATAGTTATGGAGTAGCCATTAGAGAAGAATGATGAGCCAAATTCTGTTTTGAATTGCAGCCTGTACATTAACCAAGTTGTACACAAAATTTACCCTCAGCTGCTGTGATCCCTGTTTTTTTCTTTCCTCTTGGGTGAGATGATCTATCACAGGGATGCCAGTCTGCTGGCTTACACGTGAAAATATGGACCACCAAGGATGTAAAGTTTGATCCTAAATGGCTTTAGAATATAAAGTGCCCAAAATCAGAGTTTTCTCTAGGTCATATGAGAAGGGGGAGAAATCTCCCCTTGTCATTAATTTGAGAGAGATTTGTAAACTTTTAGAAGGATTTTATGTAATTCAAACATTGAGCACAGGACAGAAAGAGAGAGACTGATGCACATTCAATGTATTTTTAGGGGGAGGGAGGGGGATTTTGGAATTGAAGAGTCTAACAGCACAGATATTGTAAAAAAGAACTGGCTTCTGCACCACAAAGCATGATTCCCCCTTCTTCTGAGTGTACATAATCGCTGTACACTATTTGCAGGTCCATCACCATCCTGCCACCAGGTACTGTATCTATCTGCGATCCAGAAATTAAGGTGAAGAATGATGGGCAAAGCCAGTTGTTCCCAGTTCGATTGAGGTATGTGTTGTACACAATGGTCACCCAGAAAGAATGCTCTTGTTTAAATTTTTGGACTGTTATTTTCTTGCATATGATAGGGGGTAGTTTCTCCAAACCAGGAGAAAGGTAATTTTGGCACTGAAATTTGATATCATGTGGAGGATTATGCACAAGGATGGAGCCAGGCTACAAATAAGGAACACAGTCATTTGTGGGAGTTCTGACATACAATATATTTGTCAAACAAGGGAAATTAGATCTGACTGGAACTGGGCCAAAAACTGTTACCATAATTGGCACCATTCGATTGTATCTGTAGAAAGGCAAGCCTCATCTATAAATGGTATGCAGTTTAGCATAGAAGCTCCATTTTCACACACTCCTCTCTGTATTACAATCTTTGGGAAAGAGCTGTATTTTCATTGCCTGCCACGTCTCTTAATCTTTATCATAAGTAAAATATTGTACTCTGTGCCTGTATGCATAGATAGTTTAGGTTGCATGTACATGTGTATGTTTATCTCTTTTGGGGTAAGCACAGCATGAACACAGTATTTTGTTATTATATTGTGATTATGACTACACTTTTTTTTTCCCCCCGAAATGTCAGCGAGCAAGCAATACAACCAGTGGATATAACCTGTAACGCTGTTGGAGGTTAGTTTGTGATACGTTTTACACACTTCAGTTTTTTACCATCATTCATATAACATTTTATTTTGATACTGAAGAAGATCCATGTATAGGATCGAAAATTTCATTAAACTAATTTCTTCGTTTCATTTTGGATTGTTTCGTTTCTACACTGTTGGCATGTGCGTGCTTCTTAAACATATAACATTTTATAATATAGTGTAGTATGTATGACTTTGTTACTTGCAGTTACAGAATAGTCAGGAGCCATTCAGAAGAGTGACAAATCAAGGGATTGAAATGATAAGAGTGACAGTTTTTTCTTTCCTTACATACAAGATTTGATTGTTTGAATTTCATGGCTAAGATAGACATGTGAAACTTACTTCCAGCAAAAAAAAAAATGTTCCTTTCAAAATTTTTACAGGTCTGGGTGTATGGAAAGTATAATAGCTATTCTGTCGTTTGGATTTGTCAACTCATCTTTGATCTTTATTGGCATGGCTCTCTACTGTATGACAGTTCGCAGGAACAAGAAAAAGAGGAAAGAGAAGAAGAAAAGAAAGGAAGAAAATGAAGAACCCATGACTTTGGATTACTCTAGACTTCTGCAATCATGTACACATGACAAAACCATCATGTGGGACTCATAAAAATTTAGATCCTTGTGAAAAGCCATTTCTGACTTTTCCACTATAATAAGATGCTCACCAAAAAAAAAAAAAACTTCCACTGTAAATACTCTTCAAGGGAATTACACGTAGAAAAATTAGAAAAGGACTGTCAGAACAAAGGAGTGACGTAAACCCAGAAGAGGTAGAGTCAACTCCTTGAAATTCCATTTTTTTGTACATATTTCTACAAACAGTCAAATTAAGCAGCACAGCTTAACTTAACTTTTATCACACCTTTTGCCCCACTCCTTTAGAGTTGTGACTTAGGACAGGCAAATGGACCTTTCTTGTACCTACATGACTTGATAAATACTGGTACGTTCAGCTCATCAGTGGCCAAAGTAAACTGCAGTGCATGAATGTCTATTATGCTCTACAAGGTTGTTGTTATTTTCTGGTCCTGGCTATAGTATGAATGCCGGATTGTGTATGGGAAACCATGTTTCTTTTTTATTTCTCTTTTCAGCCCTGAACTTGAACATTCAGCCGGGCAGAATTCAGGCTGGAGGAATCGATGGGCAGGTACGTGCTCTGTTAGTTTGACATGTTTAGTCTGTGCTGATTATTAACATAGTATTTCCCCCCGGCATCTAGGCAGCTGATTAGAAGCTGTGGGGAGGGAAGGACATTGCATGTCAATAAAAGTTCCTGAAAGGAATGCTTAAAAAGCTATATCGACCTTTTCCAAATGTGAGCAAATTTCACTCTACCCAATTGCAAAGTTTGAAAGGCACTAGAGGAACAAAAGCAAGATTTGATTTTATAAATAGTTCATTTCATTGGTAATGTTTCAGCATTCCTTGTGCTACACAGCATTGCCTCGTGACAGACATGAAAATTGCTTTAATGCACAAACTTTACAAAGAAACTATAAATGTCTAATCTGATTTTTGCCTTGCAGATTAGTTACAGTGTGACCGGAGGATTACCAGATAGTGAGGCCACAGTTACCTGTCGAGCCCAGTCCGCACCTCAGTTTAATGGGGCTACAGGTGAAAATTTTCCTCTCAGATTCTTTGATATCTCACCAGACCAAGATACTTATGAGTTTTATATTCCATTGTGACCAGCTTTCAGAAACTATGCTACTCTCAAGTAATTTTGAGGGCTATGAAGTTGTATGTGTGAATGTTGCAGTCTATATATTGCATAGGATGTTGACTTTCAGTTAACTCTGCTAGTAGTTTTTCTATGTTGGTTGGCATTCCCGTAAACACATTCTTTTATGTCTATCTTTTGGCAGCAATCACATCCACAGCTCGTTTTGTGTTAAGCAGGAACACAGTCACCTTCAGTCCCCAGTGGTCACAAGTCTACAACACTGCCTTTATGGTAAGTATTCTGAAAGGGTAGATGGAAGGTACTCAGGGTATCAGAGAGACAAGAAAAGACAAAAAAAATTAAAATGTCAGAACAAAGTTGGTATAAAAGATACCTATTATTAAACTAAATCAGAACCATTGCCGGAGTTATTTTGGCCAAAATGAAGAGATATCAGATACTGGAAAAGACTATACTGGAGGGAAAGATGGTAGATGGGAGAGGAAATGTAATGCCAAAAGGCACATGGGAAAAGGATGTCAGTAATTGGATGAAGAATTATCATGACAGGGAGAGTAGCAACTGGCCGAAAATAGTTTCATGGTAGAACCGAAACAGCAGTGCGCTGACATAAACAAGAAGGAAAGGATTTGAAACCACACTTGCATTTCTTGTGACAGGATACTGTCTTGACTGTGTAACGGCAACACACCAGTGTAGAGAGGTTTCCTAACTGACCTTTGAAACCCATGCTTTGCCAAACAACATTAACATCAAACCAAATAAAGGTTGAATATGCTGATTTTGTGGTATAGAAAATGAGATGTGTAGGAAGTTAAAATGAGAGTTGTTGTAAAGATTCTGTATTTGCATGGCAGGAGGCCTTGAGAGATTTTTATTGAATAGCATGAAGTTTTTGCAACTAGTGTTCCAAATTTAAAGAAACATCTAGAGAGTCAATTTGTTAAATCAAACATCTCAAAATAATTAGTTCTTGGGGGAAATTACATGATCAGGAATGGTGATTACATACAGAAGAAATCATAGAATAATTTTATCAAGGTTTGATGAGAGAAATAGTCTTATGGTACTTAACTGTACCTGGTAAAAATTGTCTTATGGCCCAGCCAAAGTGAGACTTATGTTGCCAGACTAGTAACTGAGATGTCACACTGTGGAGGTGAAAAAGACCATCATTTTTGTTTATTGTAGAAATCAAGAATAATACCACTTCTACAAAGAAGGAAAAAAAAACTATGATTTTATGGGCCAATATTCAGTGATTGTAGATGAATTTGAGCTTTTGTAAGGCATATTAGAAAACATTATAATATAGTAAATAATTGCTCTTCTGTCTCATTTTTCTTAGAATTTTTTTCCATTGCGACTTCAGATGACTATATTTTGGACCCCATACCCTAATTAAGCTTGAAAACAACTGTAGCTTCATTTTGACGGGCTGTAGGATATACAGAGTGATATGGCCTGTTGGGGTAACAGTAATGTCAAGTCATGTGAGTGGGCAGTGCCTGGATACATCCATGTCATTGTCATGACTGCTGTTGGTGTGTCTTCTTGCAGTCATTTTTCCACCTGAGTGAACCCGTAACAACTGGATCTGTCATCGTGTCTTGCCGGGCCTCTGTAGTGAAGTCCATCAAAGAGGCTGAAGACTTTGTTAACAACCCGGACTGTAGTTTCACCTCAACCTCTCCTACCACAAGTAAGTCACTCTTTCACATTCTTGAATTGTTCTGTAGAGTTTGTATTGTCTTCTTCATCAAAATAATCATCATCCACGTTTAGGAGTGTTATATGTCCATTTGGTTTAATACTAGGACTCCCTACATGAGTGCTTGGGTTAGTGCTAGGGCTTGAGTTAGGGAGGAGAGAGAGCACCTTTAGGAGAGTCTTTGAACAATTTCTGGTGATCATCTCTATTCTGTAACCTGGCTTGTAACCCCGTCTTTGCTCTTAACCTCAACGGAAAGTTGTGTCGTCCTGCACACCATGTCAAATCATGCAATACTCTGTTATTCCAATAAAACAGTCTTTCAAGTGACTGTCAACATGATATAATGCCTCTGCCCACCTGAGACAACCAACACGGTTATGTTTGGCAATGTCCGAATTCTTTCACCCACTGCAATTGTGGCAGCCATAAGCTTACATCAAATATGTTCTGCCCGCACGGCCAAGTTGTCTAGCCTGTACTCTGCGGACAGGTGATAACACGTCTGTATGACTCTTTTAATTCCACTGTAAATGGCAGCTGTGTCAAACAAAATCATGCTGGGCAAAAAAAATGCAGAATACTTTACCTGGCTTACACAGTCAAACTTTACTTTGGAATTTGGATGACCAATACCCTAATTGAAAGCTGAATAATACATTGTCAGATAAAGGTGTCAGTAGTTGCTGGACCTTCAGGGGTCATGACTTTTGCTACAAGCCGCGGCTATTCGGGGAAGGGGAATAAATCTAGATACAAGGGCAAATCGTGGTCACTCCAGCTCTTTATACTGCATCATATTTCACACACATGCAATAACAGAATGATGTTCTTTCTTTGCCAGATTGTCTCAATACGCACCATAGATAATTTTCAGAGAGAAAAAGTACTGGAACACACAAAATTATATTTGACGTTCCTGTCCATGTTTAAGTCAAGCACGCTTTGGGAGAGCCTTGAGGTTATGCCAAATAGACTTTAGACACTGGCAAACTGACGTGATGCAACAATGGCATGTTGTATTTCTAGCACTTATTCCATTGTCTGATGTTATGGGATTTGTATGTTGGCTTGGTTTTTAATCCATTCATGCGGAGGCACATGAGCACATGACTTAGCCTTTAAGATGCCACATATAATGTGAAGGACTTCTTGAATGGACCAGAAATCAACGTTTGCCTAGAAGGTCCTTGGCACCTGTTGTTTGTTTGTTTGTTCTTTGGGCCCAATAGAGAAACTGAAGAATTCTACACATTCTACAATGAATATGAATTTTTCTTTTCACAACTGAGTTTAAGGTAATTCAGTCCCCTATTATTTAATGGGAAGAAAAGAGAGTGGAGGAAGGGGGTTAGTGCCCAAAATTTTTCACAGATTTCTTTCAAAGTAGACATGTTGATGTCTGACATGGTCCCCAATATTTTAGTGGCCAGGTTTTGATAGCAGGTTTTGACTCTGTATTTTTATATTTACAAGGCTCAAATTATTCCTGAAAATATTTAATTGGATATGTTTTCTAGATCACAGATCTATTTAAAGATTTGTACACCCTGACATTGGCTGACAAGGCCCAAGAAATGAGACATTTATATACATAAATGGATGAATAGGGATGTACACTTTGAGTCATTTAGGGAGTAAATAGATGCCAAGAACCCAGAACTCTTCCTCTAGAATTTAGAAATGATCAGTTGCAGAACAGTTGCCTTTAGTGGGCTAGTTGATATTACCTAACACTTTTAACTCATATGTGCATGAGAGACCTTGACTGTGGTAAATGCCTCTAAACTTTTGCCTTGAATTCATGTTATAAAGACTCTTAGATTTTCAGAACCAGTTGTTTTTAGTGAGCTAGTTGACAAAATCCCAAATTCCATGTATGTGTATGACACCCTGACTGTTTTGACTGATCATATGCTGCTACGACTTTGCTTGTATGATGTGTGCTTACCATGCCGGTTGAGGTTGTTCATCACTCACTGCTAGCCAGGCAAGAAACGATGGATTATTCAGTGTTTGTTTTAGCCCCAGGTGTTGGTTAAATCATACAGGTCTGTGTCCTTCACCGCAAGAATTTAAGACATTACTACCCTCAAGAAACACCTCAATATTTGCACAGAGGTGTTTATGAATCTTCTCCCGAATTCCAAGTGACTAATATTGGTTGATATACAGTACATAGTGCAACTTGGTTAATACATAGATTGCTTAACCCTTTAAGCACACACAGATTTTTTTCACATGTTGGTGGCAAATCAGGAAACGCTATCATCAAATTTATTCGTACATTGGTGGCAACCTTGGAAGCCCTAGCGTCAAAATCATACGCTGCCCTGTAGTTAGAGGAGGACAAACTTCAAGATGAAGTGATAAGATGAGTGATGCTGGGTCACGAAGTGAGGGCATTGCATGGACTGCAGATGTCTAGTAGTACTGGCATTAATAGTTTCCTTTTTAGCAATCTTCCCGTCAACAGACACAACTTCTTTGTTCCTCAATTACAGCACCCTGAGTTAACACAAGATTTCAGATTACACACTCTCCAAAGCTTTATCCAAGGGGTCGTGCGTTATCACTGTATTATGCGATCAGTTAAATATTTTCAAGAAACTTTTAAAGATATAGATTAACCAGACAAATAATATTTTATTAGTGAATGGAGCTATTCCTGTCACACGCAACACTTGTTTTCTCGTATGTATGTCTCTAAATATTTTGTGCTTCCTGTTCCTGTTTTTCGCACTCCTGTATGGGCTTATGTCAATTTGGAATTGACTCTTTGGTGAGTAACTTTGCTAAAAGGTCTTCCCATTTTACAAAATGCTTTGTGTTTGTGCTTTGTAACATGTTGAATGTTTCAGCACTCTTTAAGTTAACACATCTAGTGTGGTTTGTATGAAGAGTTTTCAGTTTGCATTAATTAATTTTGAACAAGGCCAACATGAAATTCATG
This sequence comes from Ellobium chinense, assembly GCA_033807755.1. Taxonomy (NCBI): domain Eukaryota; kingdom Metazoa; phylum Mollusca; class Gastropoda; order Ellobiida; family Ellobiidae; genus Ellobium; species Ellobium chinense. The sequence continues at coordinate 159,143 of JAWQUT010000681.1, forward strand.
AGACCTATTAAATCATTTGGTATTAAGCATGTTTTGGATTGTCCATAGTAAGGAAAAATAAGGGTTGCCCACCACAGTTAGTTCATATCACAACAGCCAAGATCTTCCATCACCAAGGATCACTCTGATAGGTTTAAAATAGGTAGCAAGCCTCTCTCTGGCCTTGGTTTGAACAAGTCTGTGATGAGGGGACTGGTTTTGTTACAGTAAGAGAGACTACACTTTAATCTGAAGAACTGGGGTAAGATAAAATAGGATACACTTTACTGAATTATCACAAGAAGTTTAGGTTAGAGACTTGCAATACACACCCGCACACAAAAAGTGGTAATGGCAGTCATGCATATGTGCTCACACACATTTGCACACATACACACATAAACACACTGGGGTGAGATGGGACTTAGAAAAACGTTGCAAAATAGGTGTTTTTAATTTGATGCATAATTAAATATATGAGGACATGTCAGAACTTGCACAAATTTTGTAATACTGTATCACTAATTTTGTATCAAGTATTTTCAGAAAAAGCATGTCCGAGTGTATCTTTATCTCTAAAGCATTGGCTGAATGAGGTCACAACAATGCACAAATTAATGAATTATATGGTCAGTGTTAACAAATGAGGTCCACATGTTAGCTCAAATGCAAATATTGGTTTAATTTCCTCAGATTTTTTAGCTAGTTCTAATGACACTGTCAGGATTTGTAGATGAGCTCAAAATTTGAGGACCCAAATCAGTTTGCAAGGAATTTTGCCTTTTTCTAGCTAATTAAATTGATTATAGGATAACATTTTGTCTGCAAATACGAACAAACAATTTGTGAAATACGAAGTCATATGTCAAAATGAGGAAACACCACATTAATACAAATGTGGATATGGTTAAGATCAGTTAATTTATGTCGACAGTGTATATACCATCAAAGCTAAACATAGTTCTGTCTAAAATATGCACACAGTTTTTCAAAAGTTATAGGGTATAATGAATTTTGTTAAAAATTAATTGATATTTCATGTCCAAATACTTCTTCAGGTCTGACAAATAAAATAAGAAACATCCAAAGAAAGGTTAGTGAACAGGACTGAACCAAGGGCCNGATGATGCCATTTGAAGTGCAAGTATTCACACTTGATTTTATACTTTGACTTTGAGAGAAGAACTTTATCTTTGTTTGCAGTAACTTCATGCCTTTATGCTGTGCCCATGACTATTAATACAAAACCACATTCCTGAATAATGTAGTGTTCCCTCTGGTTAATTGTTGTACAGTTGCTGATTGTATGAACATTCACTTGTTTTTCAGTTTTGTTTTGCGATTTTGGCACTTTCACCTATTGAGTAACACACATTGGTTGGTTTAATGTAGTCTATGAATGACTTCCTTGGTTGGCTCATGTGCTATGTTATTGACACAATAGCTGCTGTTTTGTGGTATAGGCAGCGGGGTAGTATCAAGCAAGAGAAGCACACATTGAGGGCTTGTCTAGATGATTAACCCCTTCACTGCCGGGACTGAAGAGACAGCTGTTCACGGCAATACCCATTACCCCACCATATTCGTCACTGTTATTGTTATAATTAATATGATTAAATGGAGCTTTGTTGTTTTTGTTTAGGGGCTGTGCTTTACTACCCATTTTTGGATAGACAAGTATATGTGTATATATATATATATATACGCATACTCTGTACGCCTGTATTCCTTTACTCCTTACATCAACAAATCCCAACCCTGTCACTGATATGCTTTATGTTACTAAAAGGGATTTCATTTACTTGAGGTTTATATATTGTTACCATTATGTCAGACAGCCAAGCATAGTGAAACTTGTCAGTACCTGCCAATGCAGTAGTCCCTGGCTAACCTCCCAGTACTCGGGAGACAAGGAGAGGGAAATCAAAGCTTAATCTTAGTCAACAGTCCAGGGTAAAGAAGGGAAATAAGTTCAGAAATTTACAGTTCACTGTAATTATGTCATCGTTGATCAAAGAGCATGCCACCGATAGGAAGGGTCATATGTTGTCAGTGAGTGTGGCTTACTTTACCCCATGTTATAGTAAGGCACTTTCATGTAGATTGGTTGTAATAGGAAAAATTTCAAGAAGACTCATATTCTGTCTGTAGGAATGGGCAGTCCTAATAGAAAAGAGAGGAAGAAAAATACATCACGGCTAGTGAGACTAAGAACCCAGGCAAAAAAAGTTGCTCAGGCGGAATGTTTACAGTGTTATTTTATGGAAAGAAAAAGTCCATTTCACGGATAGAGTGGCATCTTACTTGAAATGGGATGTTAAGTAGTGGGATTATAGTGGGAAATTGCTGTAAGTGTATAGGTATTGAAACTGAAAAGCTCATTGTGACTGCCGTTATCGTAGTAGCAGATATTATTATATTTGATAACTTTTGGTTGGCATTTTTATGGACAAGTTGTTGCTTAAAACGCCAACTTTTGATGTACATTGCTCAATACGTAACTGCTATTATTACCCTATTTGCATATATTAGAGAAAATGGGAGAGCTTGGCAACATACCTCAGCTTAAATTCATGAAAGCTGCTATGAGGCACCCCAGAAAACTGGTTGTCGTCATCTCATAGTGAAATGGTCCAAATTTTGGTCAAGTCTCCAGCGTGATATAAGAAGCAGGTATTATGTAATTGAAAAAAAGCAAGTCTACATATATTCTGTTGTCTTATCGACAGCCTCCACTACCACAACAACTACAACCACAACTACTACAACGACGACCACCACCACCACCACCACTACCACACCGGTGCCGACTGGGAATGACACTGACACCAACACAACCACCCCTGCTGCGACTACCCTACCTCCAACAACGACTCCACTGCCTACAATACCACCAGATCCAACATCACCCTGGATAGTTCTCAATTCAACATTTGAGCTCAAGCTTCCCACAGCAGTACAGGTATTGTTTGAAGAGTAGAATTTCAATGTCAAGACACAAGTGGGTAGCCTTAAAAGGAGGGGGAGGGCTAGGGGGCGGTTTCAACACAACTATCCTGTAACCCTTCCAGGCACTCATGGGGACCATTGAATTTTTTTTTTTTTTAATCTCTTTAAAAAATGAAAGCCCAGAACATTGATGTATTATAAAATCTTCAAATTTCTTCTTAGTAATACATCAGTACCGTTGTTTATATCCATATGAGCAAACGCACAAATATACAAGCCTCTTTTCTTAAAGGTCTTCCAAAGTAGTCAAGGGTATCTACGTTACCCATATCATATAGCGAAAAGATGAGAGCTGCTTGGGTGGCATTTGTGGGTAAGAAAAGGACCAGTACTTCTCATATCTAGTGATTTAGCAGCATCTCCTTAAAGGTGTTCGTTGGTACATCACGCTAGTAATAAAGAAAATGTGGTAACTTAAGAAAACTTGCACTGTCCTCCAGACTATAAATAAACCATCTGAACTTGGTTTGATAGGTGCTGTAGACATTTCTCAGAGAAAGTACTTAAACTTGAAAACGGAACAGTATTTTTGTATTCTTATGGTTGACTGTTGCATGTATTGTCTGCCAGCCAGTCGGCTAACACTAGGCAGCAGAATTTGACTGACCACTGCACCTAGGAGTCAAAAAGGAGATGCATATACTGTATATTCTATTGCCACCTCCAAGCGTAGTAGCTGGACATATATAGAAGAAGTTCTATCACAGCACCGCGAGGTCAATTAGCTGGATTCCATTATCCTTCCCTTTGTGTCCACGCAAAACTCAAAGGCTGAAATGGTGATTCTGAGTAATGCTTATTTATCATCTTCTGAATGTCTCAGTGCAATGGAAATATCATAATATAATCATCTTTGGACCAATCTTATGAGGGTGGGTTATTAGAAGTTTTGTGTCATCCAGAGTGATCTTTGTAAAGAACAAAGCAGGAGGTGGGACTGTTGAATGAGTGTGTGCTATGCAGGGAATTGTGTAATGCAGTGTTTGTGTAAACAGAGTTCCACTGTATTTCAGTTTCAGAACCCCAGTCAGCCCTTCTTTCGAAACGTGACAACCCAGCGCTTGCGAGAGGTCATTGATGTACGGACAGAGGTTGTTGTCACCACTTGCTGCGTCCTGGACTCAAGCCCAAATCCTAATTTCCAGGGTCAGAGTGCAGTTGCTGTGGCAGTGGCTAACCTTGCTCCCTTTGTATGTGCTCGGTGTACAAATGAAAGTAAGTGCTTGCAACAATAGTGACATTAATATCGGAGATGAAATCTTCTGGTGTTGAAATTTTTTTTTTTAATGGTATTTTTATGGCAATTAATTGCCATTATTTGTATTGTTCATAGTACAGTTATATATCAGCCATTTCACAGCAACTGATGTAGCTCTTGCCCAGCGTTGGTAGTTTATTATCATTTATTTCAGGGCCATTTGCTACCTTATATTAAGCAGCCAATGTTTACTCCAGTAAATGAAGAATATTCTAGCAGTTATCTTTCTTTGGAAATTTCAGTGTGTTTGGCTGTTAACTTTCCATCTTTGTTAAGCCCTCCTGTCTTGGTATCTTTTTAGTCTTATTCTTTATTAACATGATGTTGGCTTGTACGGTTTAAGTTCCAAATGGCTTATTAATTTGAGGTGTACAGTCTTATCTGTCAGTGCGTACAATGTCTAAGCAACACAAAACACTTTCACTCTCACTGTGTCTCTCAGAGGTGATATTTCAATTTTTGTTTTTGTTGGCTGTTGGAGTATTGTTTACTTGCATTTCTGTGTATATTTCTTGTTTTACTTGACGGTCTTGAGAAAGTGTGATTTATTTTCAATAAATTTATTATACAGCTTTCAAAATCTTGTGTAGATTCCAGGGAATTTTTCTTAATGTCAGTGGTAATTAACTCAAAACATGTAGACTTCACATTCTATTCATCCTCTTTCCTCATTGACACCTGTGTAAATGTCTTTCAGATGACTAGCTATCATGCACAATGTAACCATCAGATATGCAGCTCTAACAGACTTCATATGATTTACCAATAGGTCTCAGCAATCCAGACAGAGAGCGTGTTATCCAGAACCCGGGCTATGTTGAGGTGGCGCCATGTGCCTGTGATCTTACCCAGGGCGCATGTGATATAAACTGCTGTTGTGACACCGTGAGTACCGTTCATGACTTACTCACATCAGAATGCGAGAAGTTCCCAAATTTATTCTTGCCATACAAATGTTGTTGTAAGGGATGAACAGATACAGAATCTGGTACTGTGGAATATTTGATCTTGAAGTGTATGTGAACATGTAAGTTTTCTTAATTAAAAGCCCTTTTGATGGTCCTAAGTATCGCTGACATCTATTTTAACCATCTCGATTAGGCGTAAGCTTCTAGTGACAAATTTATAAATTTGTTGGCTGAGTTTTGTAGTGCATTCACTGTTGGGACGATACATCATGCAGAATAATCATTAATAGCCAGTGCCCTGCTGTTGGTGCCATTTTCGAAGTGGTTTTTTTGAGAGGTGACAGCTTCCTTTTAATCAACACAGAAGGCATCATCAGCATAGAAGAAGAGAAACACTGACACACCAAATTTTCTTGCGTATTGTTTGCATTTTTTTTGTTATATTTACAGGTCTGTTTATTAAACAAGATTATTTCAAGGCCTAGAATTTATAATTCATGTTACCATGTATGGTAGGGACCGTTCAAATTATGGTAGCGTAAAGTTTATCCATGTCAACCTGAACTGCCTCCTTAAGCATTCCCCATCCACCTGAGTTGCCACCCCCACAGTGTGCTCGGCTGTTTCTCAGATCAGTTTCAAGCAAAAAGCAGTCAACTATCATTAGAAAACTAAAAACAAAGGAAACAGGAGCAGGTAAAGGAGAGCTCTAAGATTTTAGTCAAATACATTAGAAAAGGTAGACGAAACAGTATTGTAATGGGATATAACAGTTTGGATTTCCCCTTAGGCTGGTGACCATGCTGATACAAGTATTCTTGTAGGCTGTCAGGAATGAAATATCAAATCACTGCAAGGTACTGGCTGTTATCCATCCAGCTTCTCAGTAATATCGCACCTCTGCAGTGATCAACCACCAACAAAACAGATGCTGCTTTTTCTTTTACCAGGAATGCTCTGAAAATCAGCGTGCCAGATTTAGTGGCTGCATACCTGGGCTGCCAGGTGGGCTCCCAGCAGAACCAGAGGAATACAAATGTTCTTCCAAGGCATTCAACCGTCCCGACTGGCATCTGATGACCTGTGTGTACTGGGAGAGCAATGCCTACCTCGGCATGTACTATATGAACCGTTTGAAGCTGGGAAACGTTAATGAATTCAATGCAGAGGTGTACAAACATTACAAGGGCAGATTTTCTCTTGGGTGAGTTTGAAAGTAACTGTAAATAGTAGCATCAGGGTTTTGCAGAACTTCTTTGGTTTGCAGTTGGATTCAAAGGAAGATTGTGTGAAGCATGAGTTTTCAGGGACAGGAAAGCCCATATAAACTGAAAGTCATTGGATCTTTATCGTTTCAAGGCTGTAGAGCCTTTGCGAAAAAAACCAAGAACAAGAATATCATACTGTTCATAGTAGCTAATGATGAATCACTTTGTGCTGTCATGGCCTATGCCACATTTAATGCCAGAATGAAATAAAGGTACCATGCTGTTTATGAGACTGAGACCCATGTTCACATGTACTAAAAGATTTAAAATGCACTATTATTTTCCATCCAAATTTGCCATTGCAAGGATGTGCGTCAGCTGTTTTTGCTCTGCAGTTAAGATAATTTTCAGTCTTCTCAGAACAGCAGGAAATATCATAGACAAACATGGAAGCACAGTAGTGATATAATTCTAACGTTTTCATGGATTCCTGCAGAAGATGCAAAAGGTATCAAATTGATCCTTCTTAGTTGCTGTCCCAAAAGTGCCCTTTCAGGATATGTGTTGCAGAAAGCTGTTAAAGTGGCCTTGTACAATTTTGCAAAGATTTGTTAATCCTTATGAAGACATTGTCAAGTAAATTCTCACAGATACTCTGTCTCTTTAAATGAGAGCTTCAAATTTTTTTTGCATGGTGAAGAGGAGATGCACTGAACTTGTATGCTGCCTCAAAGGGGAGCGGCAATTTTCAAGGCGAAGTGATAAGATGGCCAACTCATACGGTGAGGGTGTTTCGTGGACCACGGGTGCCTAACACTCTGAGATTTATTAATGTGGCTTAAAACAATGGGTGCACTTTCCATCCTCAGGGATAGTGAACGTCGCTACACAGACAAGGATTCAGTCCTTCTGGAATACCAGTATGGAACAGTGGTGAGGACTGTCCGTGATGACTTGCAGGCATCTGACCCGGCCAGCCGAGGGACCCTTGCTCTATCTCAGGCGGGTCCTGGGGGAAACTGTAACCCACTCAGTCCCGTTCAATTCCTGATTGATACTACATCAGACTGTGAAATTTTTGTCACCCCCGATCTCTGTGCACCATTAACAAGGCTGAGTAGTCGTGTTTACGCTGTGTCCTCCACCATAGCAGGCTGTGCTCAGTCATACAAGGTATTTATTCATACTATAATGCTACAGTTCCTAAACCTACCCACTCCCTAAATAGTCTTCTTAGACTGTCAGAATTTCTGAAACTTAACATAATGTGAATGCCTTGGATATATTTACAGAAATTAGACATCAATTTTTGTGAAAGCAATGAGTTATTATCAAATAGAACCACTGAGGTTTCTCAAAAGCAATTTTGGCAAAGTTGAGCTCTTTTGTTGCAAGATGTTAGAAGTCAAAAAGTGACTAAGGCATCATTTTGATCACCTACAAAACATACTGTATTAAATTTCTGGAACAGAATCTTGTACGCCAGCAAAAATGATATCTGGTTGTATATTACTTCTATAGGTTGCTAAAGCTTTTGCACGCTTTGATGTTGCTACCGCTGACGTGAGGTATTATTGTGCCACAGACCTCAGCCCTTACCTCCCTCCCACAACAGTTGGATTGGAAAATCTAGATCCTACAGTCTCTTCCAACTTCCCACCGGATTTGGATAATCTGAACTGTACAGAGGCCTGTTCAGATCAGGTAAGTCTTGCAGGCATAGACTTAGTTTGTTTCCATCTCTTGCTCATTTCTAGAAAATGTTTAGTCCACAAATTCAGCACTTTCATTCTCTTTATTCAGCAAGTCCTGAAACATTCTATTTACCTATGTTAAGCTTGCTTGCATTCAGTTGAAATTATTTCATAGTTAAAAGTTACAAGATGTATTTAATAATTTTTGTATGTGTGGTACACAGTATTCCACTCTTCACACACATTTGATTTTGCTCGCATGTTATCTTCACATTGTTTCAAGGAATCCTTTTCAGCTTTCCTTACATCTAGCACTGAACAAAGTATGGTCCTCACTTGCATTTCCTTCCATGCCCTGCCCTCACCAGTTGGATCATTTTGTCACTTCATATAAAATGCATGTGTGTTTTGACACCTCATCAGTGACTAGTGTGCTGGTTTCTCCTCTCCCTATTCTCTTCCCCTCTCACTTATCATGCTTTCTTCTTTCTCTTGACTGGGACATAATAATTTTATACCTGAGCTCATTCTTGCTGTCACACATATTTTGGACATGGGTAAGAAGCAAGTGCATAACAGAATGTGGTCAGCCTTTGTAGTGACCCTCATTCCTTTTTGTCATCATCAGACTAATGTTCCCTACATGTAATACGTAAATGTTTTGGCAATACAAGTTCACCGACATAAACCCTCCCATTCATCCTTTCCTGACGTCTTCTTGTTGTCCAGATGACTTGAGAACACAATATTTCTGTGCTATCTATCATTTGTTACTTTTGTTATAGACATGTTGGTAGTAGTTAACCCCCCGCCCCCTTCCCCCACNCCCCAACTCTTCTTTATACTGAGCTTGACAACATAATTGCAGTTTAGTGTAAGGTTGGTGCATTCAACTTGTGAGCTGGGCGGCGCGGTTTGTGTTGTGGTATCAGTGCGAAAGACACTCATTCTCGCCTTTTCCCTGCTTGACTTTAGAGCTGGGGGAACCAGGATGCTGCATCGCATGTGACCAGCAATGACTTTGTTATGCTTACATGTACCATGTGTACTATTCTATGTGTTTCATTTGTAATGTTATGTATATACATGCAGGATGTATACTGTTTTATGTGTTTTCATTATGAATGAGATGTGTAACACTGTTTGGCATTGAAAATCAACAGGATCAAGTAAAGTCCAGTTGTTTCGTTTTTTTTCTTTTCAATTGTTTTTACATTTATGTTCCTAATGTTCGTTACAGTCTTGCTGTAAATGTTCTATAACAGGTCCATTTCCCGATTCCTCCCCCTCCTCCTTCCCAACTTGCCTGTTGTAATAAATACTTGAAGACACAGTATACTTATAATCAAGTTAGTTACATTTGTTACCCTCATGATGACAGTGTACAAAAAGATCATTCTCCCTTCCCTGCTTTCCTCCAATCTTTCCTTGTCGTGACAACATCTTGTTCCCATACTAATGTTTGTTATGTTTGTTGCAGGCATGTTGGCAGTATAACACTGGTCGGAGCACAGAGACCCCCATACCTCTACCTCCCCGATGTACATGGGACGATGGGTTTACCACTCCTTCAGTAGCAAGTTTGACAGGTACTGTCTGTCAGAATGCAGTCCTGGATGTCAGGTAAGCTGCACTGCTTAGTAACATGACAAATGTCACTGAGGATAGGCGAGAATGATACTGACATAAAATTTCATAAAAATCTTGAGGGCTCAGATTTATAGCTTCAATGTTTCATGATACTTTACTTCAGTTTCCCAATCCAGCAGCCACTTTTGAGCTTGAACTTTTCAGTGTGATTCAGTGGTCTAAGAGATGCCTGTCTTTTGTCGCTGTACACCATCAGCTGATAAATTGTTCCCAAAGTCTGGCCTCTCAAGAAGATAACATTTTTTTATGATAATGTTATTGTCTTGCAAATATCACTGTGTTTAGAGGACTTGAATTTGAGGGATCATGTTCATACTCCATACTTTACAACATCATTATTTTTCCATTCATTAGGTGGCTTTTGCCACTTCAAACAACAACTGTATTTCAGCTCAAAATAATGCTAGGTCATTTTTTTTGTTTTTCTTCACCTAATGAAAGTACACACATTCATTCAGGATTTAGCCCAAGAACAACTAAAGCGTCAGTTTGACTGATATCTGTCTTCATTAGTGACACAAATTTAATATTCTAGACGTAGTTTCAAAATAAGTATTATATACAATATTTCTTAAAAATTTTACAGTGGACTAAAAAGCAAGAAAAAGTTGCACATCACTTTTCAGTTTCAGATGCACAGTCACGAACTCACATCTCCCATATGAGTTGAAAATCAGAAAACTGAAATTCTCTTCACTCCTGTGCTTCGGATATGGCCAAATTCATTTTTTACACATCTGAGAGAATGCATGTAAAATGCTTTTATGGCAGAGCAAACGAGTCAGCATGTATCTTTGCAGCTGCAATTTTGATGGCAAGCTATTGACTCATTTTTATTTGTTTTTTAACAATTCAAAATAAATTTTAATCTCATCAACAAAATGTTCCCCTTATTTGAAAATCGGCAAAAATCTGACTAGGCCATATTTGAAACACAGTAATGAACTATGGTTGTAAATCCTTTTTCTGATGCTTTCTCTATATTTTTTGTGCAGATATAACTTTGAGTGGAGAGGAACAGAAATCACCAAACTGTCAGCTGACATTATTCTGGCAGACATTCCCAATGTGGCGGCCATCAGTCCTGTTGAAGTGGCTCAGAAATTCACCGTAAGATGGCAGCACTCACCCAACACTACCATCAACATTGCGGACAACTATGAAGATACCACGGAACCATACCAGCGATCAGGCAGCTCAGGTGATTGTCTCTGACTGTATACTTTATTCCCTCTCATTGTTGCATCCTGTCTTACATAGAGTAAAACTGTGTTAATGTGAAATTGAAGGGACTGACCAAATGGTTGTGGGTTAAGCGAGTTTCCTGTTAAGTGTTTACAGTACAATATAAGGGGAAACAACCAAAGAAATGTCAGATGGCAGTGTTTCCAGGTGATGGCCTTAACTGGTTATAGCGTTGCATGTTGTCAGGGATCTATATATGAAGTCAATACTTTTGATTAACACAGCACATGTGGTCACCATATGCTTACCTTATCTCCACATTCCTGACGACCATTAGACAAGGGGAAGGAATATTATATAGCAGCAGCTGGTTTTTCCCTTCTCCATCACTTTTTTCCCTTATGTTATCAAAGTATTCTGAAACTCATTACTTGGATAAGCATAAAACATTACTATGAATAAAGAGGGCCTTTGGACAGGAATTGAGTACCGTTGTGTTAAGTGAGTCCCACTGTTTAAGTAGTTCATTGAGATCCTTGTCATGAAATGAACTACATAATTTTAAAGCATTTTGAATGGCACCTTTGAGTATTTTGACAAAATCCCAGGACCGATTGCTGTAGCTGTTATTGACATATGAGCATGGCTCGGTCTCCTCTTAATCCAGATCATTTAGAATTACTTGCTGTGGGTTATATCTTGGAAAAAGCTGTGAATTTGACTCAGAACCTTAAATCCAGCCTCTGGTAAACCCATGGCTGTGTCCAAAATGCAATATTTCACTGAGCTTGCATCAACAACAACAGAACTGTGTTTGAAAGAAAATAAAGAGGTTTCTATGCGGGATGGCCATCCCGTTTCATTTGTTTCACTCATAAACATAGCAGCAATACTGAAAAATAAATAGCCACAGACATCACTGATTAATATACTAAGCTCTCCAGTTGGATCGGATAAGTAAGTCTTCAGTGGAAAAGTAATTCAGGCAGTGCATCCACTTGTAAGGAAATTTCCCTTTTTTAAGGAAAATAAAAAAAATTTTGTTGTGAAAAGAAAATTTAAAAGGAAAAGGATCTTTCCCCTTCAAGAAAGGATGTTTTTGCCCCTTCAAAAGTATTTCAAAAGATTCCCTCCTGTTTCGTTTCATATCAGTATTCATTTAAACAGACCAGAGTAGATATAATGATAAGTCTGCTTATAATTTGGCCTTTTGAAAATATTTAATATAAAAAGTGAATGAGATGATATGTCTGAAGTCGCAGCAACAACTACTAATAATTATAATATAATGAAACCTTTGCAACCAGTTTTGGGACGGAAAGGTGTGGTGGGAGTAAAATGAATGATAAAGAAATAGAAATGAGATTTTGGTTGGACAACAAGGATTTCCTTTCAGAAGATTAGAATGAAAATTAGGACATTCATTTCTCCTAGTTATTGACACCTACCTCAAAAGTCAAACCAGCAGCTACACAAGCCGTGCAGCTGTGTCCGCCTACAGCAGTAACACTGTGTGTGTGCTGTCACATCAAAATTAGAAGGGGAGAACCTTGAAGCACTTGCATCTGCACAGTGAAGTAGTGCTCACAACTAAGCGATAGACTCCGTGTAATTTTTTGTTCATGCATGTTTGAACTTTGTCAGGTTATATTATTGGCAAACCCTTGATCACTGGCTGCGCTGAGTACAATTCAACCACTGGTGAGTTCAGTCAAGTGGACACTATCCTAGAAAAACAGATGGCAATCTGGAGACCAGGTAATGTTCATATTCATCTTTCACTTGTGTTGGTATTTGTCTTTTTATCACCTCCTCCACTCTTTTAAATTTCACTCATACATTTTTATTGTTTTACGCTGTATGTTGATTTCCATTTCCCAACATTTGATCAAGTTCTGTTTTCTGTATTACTGGTTGAGTTTGTCTGCATTTTGTATCTTTCAGAGGATTTGCTCTTAAGTTTATCTTTTTGAAGTTTGTCTATTCTTCTCATCTCGGCCACTATACTAAAGAGGGACGATACGTGTGTGCTAGGGCCAAACACATTTTTTTTTTTTGGTCCATGCGGTTGTCTGTTCGTTTGTTGCTTATCTATGTTCTTATCATTTAAGGGCTGATTAAGAGTGGTGCTTTTAAAAAAAAAAAAAAAACAACCTAAAGTTAACTGGAAAAAATTGAACCATGTGTGTTGTGCTCTTGTGTGTTTAGACTTCTGTTACGAAACAACAGATCTGTCTCTGCCATATTATCAAAGAAGACTGAATGCACCGAAGTTGGTCAACTTCATCATCTAGAATCTTTGTCTAATTTTTTTTTGTCTGTCTGTGTTAAGTTTTCTGTCACAGCTCACACTGCTTCAGGGATAATATGAAGGGCTTCATGGCAAAACGCATTATACACCATTCGGGGGTTGTGGCAAAACAGACCAGATTCAAAGCATATTTTTATGTGAAAGGCGAAATTTAAGTCTTAAATAATATAGATCAAATGTCCTTCTATGGAATGGAAATATACATGTATACTAAATACTCCTACTGCTACATGAAGTATGTAGAATAAGCTAAAAATTCATATTGGTGGATAACGCGCTTTGCCATGAAACCCCTCATATAGTGTATTCACTACTGATTAATTGATAAAGTGTGGCACAGTGCAGATGATTTCTGCTTCTCCTGTAAAATTGATTCCTGTTGTATGCGCTGTTCTACTGTAAAGTAGCAGATCTAAAACCATGTTTTACTCCTGTTACTCTTACTCTGTTTTACTCCTGTTACTCTGTTAATCTTATAACATTCAGCGTGTCTTCAACTTTTTTTCTCACTGGTGCCAGTTCATCATTCCATTCTTTTCTTATTCTTTTTCTTTCTTCTTCCTCATCAAACTGTCATCATTGCTGTCAAAATTACTCAAGTGAGGCTTCTGTTCTATAGGTGTTGATGGCCTGTGTGAATTTTCCCGGCGGCAACCTTTCACCTTTGGTGAGGACATGTTGTCGGGCTGTGCCCTCATGCTGACCTTTGATGACCTGAATAACACTTGTGAGGAGCTGAGGTAAATCTGACAGACAGCTGGATCCAATCTACGATAAAAATTTATAGAGATTTATGATAAACAGTGGAACACATTTAATGTGGACATGCTTAGTACATACACACAGATACTGAGTACAGTATTTTTGGTCCCAAATTTTCTTCTCTAAGGGTATGTAAATGGTTAGTATGTTTTTCTGTTAATAAGTACATGTTTGGTCGGTCCCAAGGTGTACCCATTGTCCGTGCTCCACTGTACTACATGCAAGAATTGATGGGATCTAATAAGATAGAATTAAAAATGAAGTGTGTTATCCTGAATCCTTCTAGACATTCTTGGATACTTTAGGCACCTATTCTTTCATTTTTGTTCAAAACAGGATATCTCAAAACATTGATTTTCTATGTATTCTCCAAGGGTCTTCTCCGTAACCATTGTTTTTGTTGTCATGAGCAAACACACAAATAAACACGCAGTACTTTTTAACTACTTTTGGATGCATTTGTGGGTACCTAAGTAGTTCATTTCATATAGTATGATTTATTATGATTTATGTGAAGCAGCGTGGCCTAATGGTTACGGCGTTGGACTCAAGATCTGGAGGTCGTGAGTTCGATTCCTGACCACCGTCATGTTGTAAGTGCCTTGGGAAAGCATTTCATTCTCATTTTCCTCAGTCCACCCGTCTGTAAAATGGGTACCTGGCTTTAGGCAGTGAAAGATATTGTCAGAATGCTAGTGATCAGCGCCTATAAATGGCAGCGGCACTGTATGCTCCCCAGGGAGTCGAGAAAGTCCTAGAGTGATCAGGCCTGCTGGGGTAATGATAGTGTGAAGTCGCGTGAGCGGGCATTAGCCTGGATACGAGACTTATAAACCGCATTATTATTATTATGATATAGTGAAGAAAGAAGAACTTCTTGGGAGGCAGTGGTGAGTAAGGAAAGAACCCAAACTTCTTATATAGCAATCTCCCAACACCTTTGCCCAAGACATTACAAGGTATTTTTATGCACTACACATTTTGATAGTAAGAGGGTGGATAACTTAATGTCCCATAAAATGTCCAGGTGTAGCCAAAAACGAATGTCTATAAGGAAAATTGGACTTCCTCATGGAGAGCATCCATAAAAATGAATCATTTTCATGGTGTGTCGGTCTGATATTTGCAAGTTCAATCACCTGACAAGTTCATCATTTTTACAGTGGGTTTGGGGGTATTCACTCAAAGTGCATTAAGAGACCGGTACCATTTTATTGTCTTCTGTTACACTAATGCCATATGGAACACAATAAAATTGAAAAATTGTCTACATTCAAAGTGACCCCCCTAATCTTCCTTCAACAAAGATTAAAATGCTCATTAACTCAGACATCAACATGTTGGAGTGGTTTTCTTGTTTTTTCCGAAACAAATGCAATGCAAACACATCCGATACTCAGTATCTTTTCATATGTGTGCTCTATGCACAGCAGTACAAAATTGACAGGACCTATTGGAGACTATGAAGTCTCCCATATTACCCCACCTAACACTACACATCCACAGCAATCCTTTGTGAAGAAGAGTTACGTTAGTGGGTTGGTCTTGTCAGTATTAAAGTAGGAATTAGCTGCGCGATGAGTTCTTATATTTCACTGTTAGTAGGGCAAAGGGGCATCCCCACTATCCGCAACTGCATTCTGGCAGGTTTATAATGTTTGCCCCAGATACAACTGGTATCTTAGTGATTGTCTGCATCTGAAGTGAGCATCACATCTGTGGTTATCATAGGAGCAGTTAACGCTTAAGCCTCTATCCGTGTAAGTGATGATCTGTATATCTTTCGATAATATGTTCTCACATCAGTGATATGTTTGTGACCTTGCAGACAAAAAGTGACCAACCACCTGAATGTACTGATGGCATCTGATGTGATTGGTCGGTTTGGCTACAATGATGTAAACAACTTGAACATGTGGATCCCAGTATTAAGGTGTGGTATAAGGATGCATTTTTCCAGCTAGGATGAATCTATGTTTTAGATGAATGCAGTGAGCATGTATATCCTTGTTCCAGCTCAGTCATTCACATATCCGTCCCTCTGTTCTTTCATTTTTCTGCTTGTCTTCTGTCTATCATCCATCCATCCATCCATTCATTCATCCGTCCATCCGCTATCCATCCATCTATCCATCCATCCATCCATCCATCCATCCATCCATCCATCCATCCATCCATCCATTCATCCAGTCATTCATTCATTCATTCATTGGTTGATTCCAAACCAACCAAGATATATTGCTTACTTTTGTCTAGGCAAACTCTGAACTACTCCAGCCCAGACATGAGCGAAGCCAACATCAACACAAGTTTTACTGACTTGAATGTTACTGAGGAGTTTCAGACCTGGGCCGACTCTATCACTGGCATCTGTCTCCTGCCCTCAGGCATAAACCTGAATATCATGTATGCTCAGACCAGTGCACAGAATGGCTCTGCAGGCTATGAGGTCTTAGGAGCTTATGTCAAGTGAGTGTGGTCTGTAGAAAAGTTTTCTCATCCTTTCTCGTTTGTCTTATTGCTCCGTCTTTTACTAAGATAAGATAAGATAAGATAAGATAAGATAGACTTTATTAATCCTTCCGGAAATTTGTCTTGAACAAATGCACAAAGACAACATTCAAACAATACATCAATAGTGAACTCTGGTAGGCTATAAAACTAACATACAATGTCATACTGACTCATAATACTCAAACATAACACACACACATACACACCGCACACATACTCACACACGCACACATCCGTACACACACACATACACATACAAACCACACACACCCATGCACACACGCATCATCCATACACACACATGTGTGCTGTAACACCTTTTAAAGGTAGTTGTTTTGGTGTTTTTTTAACAATAGAGAGCTTCTGTTTTCAAGTGTGCATCTTTTAGAGTCATAATGGCAGAGGTAGGCATGCTAGAACCAGTGGAGAATTTCACATCATATGTGTGCAATGTGATCGTATCACCAGGAAATGCCATAAGTGCGTGCCAGCTCTGGCATAATGGACCATAAGAGAGTGAGTGAGTGAGTTTGTGTTTTACAACGTGTCAGCACGATTACGGCTATATTACGCCCGGACCATAAGAGATGTGAACTTGAAAATAAAGGCTGTCTAAATTCAACATTCTGTTTTTCAGCTTTGACAAGACTTTCTTCACGTCACTCATTATAACAAACTTGGTCCTGTGTGAAGGGTCTAGGAACAAGTTGTCAAAATTCAACATTCTGTTTTTCAGCTTTGACAAGACTTTCTTCTCGTCACTCATTATAACAAACTTAGTAATGAAGGGTCTAGGAACAAGTTCATATAAATTTAGATCTAGCCCTTAAAAATCTAATGACACATTTATCAACTGAACTGTAGTGGTTATTGTTGATTTTTTTTATTGATCATCTTCATTCTGAATGATATTTATGACATATTTATCAACTGAATTGCAGTGGTTATTGTTGATTTTTTTTATTGATCATCTTCATTCTGAACGATATTTTGTGACTACATAATCTGATAATTTTTCACAGATGTGTTATTTTGCATCATCTTTCGAATCTTTGAAGCATCATATGTCACTTTCTCATTCTATAGCTACACCTTGTCCAACTGGACCATGGACTGTATGGGAGTCAACAGCCGAAGATGTTATGATGGCTCCACTTATACCCAGAACTTCATCCTGTCCAGTAGTGTTTCATTTATCAAGGTGCCGCCAGTGCCACCATCCGCTCAGAGCAGGTTAGTTTCTCTTTATGTGTCATAAACTCATCATTGTCTGATCTGTCTCCAGATCCAGATTATGACAAGTTTATAACAAGTTTATAAAGTTTATTAGGAATAATCTCATACCACAATTGTGATACATGGGCAAAATACAATGTACCATCAGATAGCACATGAACATTTAAAGCACTATAACTGCTAAATTCACACATGTTCACAACATTCGCACATAGTATCTGATCTGTCTCCAGTTCAGACAGGGCAAGGCAGTCAGTCCTTTGAAAATGAATGAAAATTGTTTTAACGTTCAAAGGCAAACACTGACCAACCAAGAAACCCGTCAAAGAATAAGCTGTATA
Source organism: Ellobium chinense (assembly GCA_033807755.1). Classification (NCBI taxonomy): domain Eukaryota; kingdom Metazoa; phylum Mollusca; class Gastropoda; order Ellobiida; family Ellobiidae; genus Ellobium; species Ellobium chinense. The sequence goes on from JAWQUT010000681.1 coordinate 177,198, forward strand.
GCTTACTGACAAAGACAGTGACATTTGTGATATGCATATGCATTAGAATTAGTATTAAATGTTTGGAAATTTGCATCCAGAGAATCTAGAAAAGTAGGCATTGAGATTAGTGTTGAGATGAGAGAGAAAACCAAGAAATAAGCATTTAATATTTGTCACTGTGTCAGTCAAAACTTTAGACGCTCTCTGTAAATTTTGAAAACGCCTCCACCTGTTGTCTAAAACCTGTGTATGTAGAACAGAAGTGGCTGCAGTCAAAACTACATAATATTTTTAACCATTTCCACTCGAGCACACCATCAGACAGCCAATGGCCATTTTCAGTTATTCACAAAATTAGAGATAACATCATATAAATGTAACCCTACAATACAAAAAAATAATATCCAGAAAAATTGCTGCAAAGTTTTCCTACTTTTCAAAACCTATAGAAAAACATTCAGTAGAGCCTTTTAAGCGGAACTGCACTTAGTGACGCTTTGAAATCTCATCTAGGCCAAGGGCTTGATGAGTCACATTAGAAAATCTCATCTAGGCCAAGGGTTTGATGAGTCACATTAGGAAACTGACTTCCGTTGTTATACCATTTCAAACAGTGTTATCTCAGTGCGACAATGCTGGGCATGTGTGTGTGACAGTGCGGAAATGAGCCATGCATATCAACGCCTTAATTTCGCTGAAGTGCATGGAAGTGAGTTTAGACTTTGGACCTCAAGCATGGACAAATCTGACACTACTGAAGCTGAGATGCCAGCTGGAGGGGAAGCACTAAATAAAAGGAACACAAAAAAAAAAAAGACAAGCCATAAAAGTATGAAATGTGAAGGTTAACTTTAACACAGAAAATATAATATTGTTTTGTGTTTCCTTTTTGTCACAGTTTCTACACCCAGTGCGACCCCTACGACTTCCGTTCGGACAGCTGTTACCGCTTTTTCACCACATTCTATCGGGAAGAATGCTACTACGAAACATGCTGGCATGAACTGGCGTATCCTGTGCTGCCAGTGTACCATGGAGATCCTCATCTTTACACTTTACCTTTCTTCCTGACATTAGTCTTAGGTGTAGTGGGTTATGTTTCAGTAGCTAGGCCTGGCTGGAGTTGATGGTAGAGTAAATGTGATAGATGGTTGATAGGAAGGCAGAGAAGGTATAAGAGAGAGACAGGGGAGTAAGGGATCTTCAGATTTAGTTCAGGACTGTATCACTCTAAAGTTGCTAACGTCACTGGAGGTCAATGGAGATAAGTGGCAGGTCAAAGTTCATAGTTGAAAGAAACAGTGGCTGCACTCAAAGATGTGTGTGGCTAGACTTGGACTGTAATTACATAACATTACTAATGAAAAGCACATAACAAAGTTGTTGCTGGTTACCCGCAGTGCAACTTGCTGGTAACCCCCCACCCCCAAGCTCTAATGACAGGTATTCATTTATTTTTGAGTTTAGAGGTAAAGGGGAGTGGAGTGTTTTTCCCAGGAACACCACCACATGAACTACCAAGAGGTAGGTAGATGTATCTTAGGTCAGAGTTTATTTAATTTTTGGTAGAGAAGGGGATAGGCTGAAACACTCCGGCAAATCTAATGGATAAAAAATAGTTAGAGAGAAAGAGGTAGGACATAGTGAAAGAGCTTGATGTCAATGTGAACTACTCATTGCCTTAATGTTAATGCTATTATTTCAAGAGAGATCTATCAAGGGTTGGAAAAAAAGAGTGATTTCAGTGAATGGACAAGGAGAAGGAGTAAGAAATAAGACAGTGAATAAGGAAGGAAAATGCTTGAGATGTGGGAGTGGCAGATCATGACGTGTTGGTTTTGTATGTGTTTGTGTGTGTGAGTGAGTGAGAGAGAGAGAAAAAAAATGTAACCTGAAAGCAGTTCCAAAAGTGATTGTGGAATAAGGACACATGCATAGAACCTGTATTGATGGAGAAAATACATGGCTGAGAGCAAGAGAAAAAAAGAAGAAAAAAGAATATGAGTTTTAGGATTTTAACATTTATCATACATTTTATCATATTATATCTTGCATGCATGGGAGATCTATGAAGATGTGGCCTGGTTAGCTGTACTTTATAGAAGTAAGGAGTGAGTAGACGCAAACAGATGCTCACGCAAGGTAGGATAAAGAGGGAAGTGCTCAAGAAGACAAATGCAGAGAGAAATGGAAGAAGGAAAGAAAGTGATGCGGTGGGAATCGAACCTGCGACCTCTGCGTCTCTCCCACCGCATCACTTTCTTTCCTTCTTCCATTTTTCTCTCTGCATTTGTCTTCTTGAGCAGTGTGAGCATCTGTTTGCATCTGCTCACCCCTTACTTCTGTTACTAAGTGCTCTGTTTCCACCTTGTACTGTACTTTATACTTTTATATCTGCGCCTGATTTCAAACAGTGCTGGAATGTTTATGTCGCTCAGATGAACTGTAAGTCTGTCAACTTACAATTTGATAGCATGTCAGGAATTTCAGGGCCAGAATTACTTGTTTGATGGAGACACAGGCATTCCTTGTCAGTGTATTATTTTGCTGGATGGACTGATTCTAACACTAAGTATCATTGTGAGATTCCGCTGAGCAGTGAGATCTTCAATTTTTACCAAATATACTGTAATGAGCCAAAAATGTTTTTTGACAGAGGGTTCATCTCGGATGACATTCTATTATTTTGCCCTTCTCTTCACCAGAGAAATTTTCTGTATATATATCTGAGCCCATAGTGCCTTAGAATAAGTGAGTGCAAGAAATGCAGTGTGGAAGAATACTGCATCCAGTTATGAACTTAGTAACAAGTGTTTAAAGTACTCTGGGTTTCTTTTTTGCCTTGAAAAATTTTTGTCCATTTTTTGTGTCTTTTTTCCTGTAATGATAATTATGAAGATATAATCTCATTATGACCCGGAACTCATAATGTTTTGTGGGGCATTTCATTCATTTTTTTTTTTGTCCATTCAAGCTTAGAAGTCAAGTGTAATGCCACATTATTTATTTCTCACATTCCGTCCCAGTAAGTTGATGTTAGAATCTGGAATAAATTATACTTTTCTAGAATATGAATGTTGTTGTTATAATATATGTTGCATGGTATAATCAGTTGTGTTTTGATTCATGTCAAGGGCTCCTCCATGACAGAACACTTTATTCACAACTAGAGGGCATGGAGTATGGCAAAAAAAAACAACAGATACAAATCAATGTCTTCGACAAGAGGGGAAATTTAATTGTGAAATACTGTATGACAAATGTTATTTGGAGTAGACATGCATGCACACTAAATACTCCTGTCTAAAGTAAGCTCAAATTTCAAGTTGGTAAATAAAGCATTTTGTCATGAAGCCTTTCATGTATTTTGTAACAATATTTCTATAGTTTAAATGTTGCTAATAATATTAAAACACTTCCCATATCTTCATGTGAGAACCTTTCTCAAATCACCACACAGGATTAGTACTGTCATAGGTCCTTAAACTACCTGAAGGCCTTATGACAGTATTATTTCCGGGTTGCAAAATGCAGTTGCTTTCAAGCTGCATTGTTGTCCACATAATGCAGATCATGACACCATGCTTCTCGATTTCATGAAGTTTTCACAACCAGGATGCGCTCCCAGTGTATGAAGAAAAGAAGAGATGATTGCGCCTATAGGTGTACCTGTTGAAACAGGACCCAACGGCCTTGTTCCACATAGCAGCTCTATGGAAAGGCTGACTGAATTTGCAGTCTGAAAATTTTAGTGCATTCTTGAAAATGATGAATGAGGGAAGTGATAGAAACTTGCCCATAAGTTATTCGTGGAATCTTGCATTTCTAGTGTTTAAACAATTATGCTATGCTATCTTCCACCAAATTTGTTTGGGTTTATAAAACCAGCAGAATTTTACAATGGACCGGAATTGCTAACAGCCGTAGAAGGACAGGAATTTTTTGTGAAGAATTTTTTTTTCTTAATTCAGTGATTCCAAGTAGCAAAAATGGAAGGCTGTCATGATGATTGATGTATCTTTTTGTACCCTCAAAACAAATTTGAAGTCCACAACCATGACTGTTTGTAAAGAAAAGTAACATAATGTGTTTCCAAGTTGCCAAATATATAATAGATTGCGGGTACTGGAAGTAAACTTTTCATGGTGAACCGCAAAAACCAATGACGTATAGTTATTAAAAACATCGAACTGCGACCGTATCTACATAACAAACGAAGTTTAGGTAATTATCAGAATAATACTTATGGACCCTTTAGGGCGAAGAATTTACCAAAGAGAAACGCCTTCAGACAAAATTGAAGCTACGAGTATATATGTTATGCAAAATGTCAGGTCGATTGGTGCACAAATAGTCAAGATACAGTTCCAACAAATTTTGCAAGTTTTTTTTTTTTTGAGTATAAGATTTGGATATTAGACCCATAATCCTCAGACAGCAGGACATATTTGTCAAGCAAGTCAAGGAAGTATATTAAGCACAAGCGTCCACTCTGATCGCCATTGTGGGTGGGTCAACAATGGCTCAGATAAACACTAGGAAGTGTTGTACTGGTCAAGAGAGTCAAGGAAGTATATTAGGCTCAAGTGTCCACTTCGATTGTCATTGTGGGTCAACAACGACTCAGATAAACACTCTGAGAAAAGATCAGATCATGTCGAGATTAAAAATCTCAAGCAGTCCTCTCCCCTCCCCCTCCCTTCATATCTGTGCTCCTCCTCTGCCGCTGTTCTGGTTGTTGGTGTGGTGGTGATGATGGTGGTGGTATTGGTGTTGTTATTATTGTATTTTTGTTTTTATACTGGACACGAGACAATGACTGAAGTTCTAGTACAGTGGTAAGTATCGGTCCATTTTTCTGATTTTGTGTCCACATGTTGTTTTCTTGTCTGTCCATATGTGTGCTCCTGTAATGTTCAACAATAGCCATATGTCCATATGGAACTGAGATCATATGATTGTAAGTCGTAAACTTCAGTGAGCTTAAAGGCTATTTTGAAGAAACTAATCTGGATCTGAAGTGTAGCTATTTTGGGTGCTTTATCTGAACTTTAATTCTCTATCTAAATTTCAGTTTAGTTCACCTCTACCTGGGAAACCAGACCAGAATGTTGATTTCTAACATCAAGGGGAACCGATCTGATCCGAAAACTACTCAGTTTTCATAGAACTGAGCCAAACTTGATGTTAGGACTTTTTCCCCTTAGGGAGCTGAACTTGATCTGAACTAACTCTCTTTTTGGTGAACTTGCTTAATCCTGTCCACAGCCCATGAAACCTTATGAAAAACAAATATTGAGTTTTTGAAACAAACCTGCAGTTGTTGGGTTATTGTACATATGCAAGGAAATGCTGTGGAGCAACTTGGCCGAACTCAAGACCTAAAGGTTGTGGGTTCGATACCTGACCATTGTTGTATTGTAAGTGTCTTGGGAAAACATTTTATCCACATTTCCCCTGTCTACCCGTTGGTAAAATGGGTACTTGGCTACAGGCAGTGAAAAATATTGCCAAAATGCTAGTGGTCAGCGCTTCCAAATGACAGCGGCATTGTATACTCCCTAGGGAGCTGAGAGAGTCTTGAAGTAATCTGGCCCGCTGGGGCAATGATAGCATGAAGTTGCCTGAGCAGGCATTAGCTTATAGATACGAGACTCATAAACCACATTATTATTATTATTAAATCATATCTGGCTACATAACACAGCTGCAATGAGACTGAAATCATCATATTAGATCACTTATTAACAACTATATTTGATAGGTATGGATGTATGTTTACAAAGATATTTTTGCACATTTAGATTGGTGCTGTCTGGAGCAAATATCTACCTTCAATCTCACAAATCTACGCTTGTGTATTTTTGATCTAAAACTACTGGATAATTTCTTTTTCTCGGACTTCTCTATCACCCAGGTAACCATATGGTCCAGTGCGTCTTTTAGGGTGGGTTAATTCTTACTTTCTTACACAGACGAAAGGTTATCTTTAGAAAACATCAGGTTTTATACAGGTGGGGCATTATATTAGTAAATCATTGGAACCGCTGTCTCGTGACTGGCTTTTCTATGGTCTAAAGAGCGTCAACGTTATCTTCAGAAAACATCAGGTCTTGTACAGAGGGGTCATTATATTAGTAAATCATTGGAACCGCTGTCTCGTGACTGGCTTTTCTATGGTCTAAAGAGCGTCAACGTTATCTTTAGAAAACATCAGGTCTTCTACAGAGGTGTCATTATATTAGTAAATCATTGGAACCGCTGTCTCGTGACTGGCTTTTCTATGGTCTAAAGAGCGTCAATTCTTTTCTAGGACCAGAGGGGTAGGACCAGAGAGATAGGACCAGAGGGAGAGTGAGTGAGAGAGAGAGAAAGAGAGAACAGTGTCCACCATGGCGGAATTGATTGGGCCTAAGAGGAACGGACATTTTTCGGTTAACTAGATTTAAACAAAAAATAAAGTTATTAATTTTCACAGATTTTTTTCTGAGCAACAGCTCGGTTCTTAGGGCGAACCGCTTTCTCTTTCCTTCTCTCTCTTCTCTTCTCTTTTCTTGCCCTACCACAAATGGTGGTCTAGCTAGCGCGGCCCCCGTTGTAAGTGGAAAGGAGGTGAAGGACTGACTTCAGTGTTAGAATAATTAAGCCTATGTGGCCATAGAGAGACGGCGGCTTAAAATGTAGACCAAAGTGTGTTGTTCCCGGACTCAAAATGTAAAGACAGGGCATAAAAAATATCAAGATATCATCTGGTAGGCTAATGAATGTAAGTGTGACGTGGGAGGTGCGGCCTTATATAACAGTGCTAGGTAATTGGATTTTCACGGGAGAGACGAAAAAAGGAGGGCTTGGTTATCAGTTACAATATTCTGCAATAGACTACCTCTCCACCCCCCNAACAACTGTTTTTTTTTTCATTAGAAAAAAATAACATCTGATTTCTTTTGCGCAAATCTTTGCTTCATCCTGTCACTGCTATAATGGTCGGAGCATTCAGAGTCAACGTTTAATTGATTGAGGAACCTGACCCAATTCTTACTTTAACAAAGCTAAGTTCACCTAACACATATCTAATTCGTTAGAAAACCATCTACACCCATGAAATATGATATGCTATTATTTCCGTCAATGTTGAGTTGCGGGGCAGCCTTAGGTTTGCTGTGTTGGGGGGGGGGGGGGGNGGGGGGGGGGGAGGACTTTTTATTTTTAAAGATTAATTATTCTTTTTAAAGTTTCGTGCAACCGCCAGATGTCTAGGTTCACAGGTCAAAGTTCATACTACGCTTTGTTGTCTGTTGTTAGTAGTTAGTAGGCTAGATCTATGTCCTATTTATGTAGTCTGTCAGAAATTCGCTGTACAGACATGCAAGCCCAACTGAAGAATGGGTATGTTATAACTAGTGGTCCCAGCTACCTATATCTAATATGGGGGCACGCTGTCACCCCACTCGGTATGGTTAAGTATAACATAATTATTATTCCTCTATACAAAAATTGGGGGCATGCTGTCATCCCACATCATACGGATAGGACAACAACACACGATGTACGGTTATGATTAACTTCGTCAGTGGTTCCCGTGTGACCCTCATTAAATTTATGCACTGATGTGGAACTTTATGTAAGTTTGCTCGCGGATTCATAAAAAAAAAAATGTCGGTTCCAAATGCGCTTAAACGCAGAGAGGAACACGTGGCTACTCTGAGAGCCCCACACGAGTCACAGGTGGGAAAGATAGGGTTAAGTCCAGATCCTGAATAGTTGCCTGAGTCATCGCGTGAAAAATAACCAATTCCTGGATAGGATAGTAACACAGAACCCGTTACAAATGGATCTCAGGTATTGTGTTTGCTGGAACGTTGAAAGCCACATACCAGGCTATGAGAAACATGATTGGAATATTATGTCGTAACTGTTTGCGTTTGAAGCCAGTTTCCCTAAGCTGACATCCGAAAAGCCATTAAGGCTGCCGTGTAACAATAGATCCAAATGGTCATGGCGTTAAAGATGAAAAAGTTTTGGGTTCTGTTTTCGCCTTGGATTTGTTCTAATCTTAGAGAAGTTATTTTCCTCTGCCCATCCATTTGTAATGTGAGTTCCTGGCAATGGGAGATGGGAGATATGGTCTGAAATGTTTATGATCGGCTGCAGCAGAAGTAGAGTAAGTGCAGAATGCTTCCCCAGCATTTGAGTGTAGACAATGTAGCTCAACTTTCTCTTAAAAGGCACTTAAAAAAAAACAACCTTTACGGAGAAGTGTGCAAAAGACTAGATCTGTGTCTTAGACATCTGAAGTGAAATGTTGAAACATTTGGTAGGTCCCATACTGTGCTGAAGAAACTCATAGTTTATGTCTTTCAAATAATATTATTATATAGTTACGACCTTACAGACAGCCAGGTAGTGACTTACAAGTGTTCGGGGCCTTAGTTCTCTCACATGATAATTATGACTACCAGCTAACTAGTACTTTATGGGAACGTAAACTTACCGATATGAAAAAGAAATCGCGGACCGTCACAGGGAATATCCGAGTGTAAAAAAAGACAAAATTATTTTGGTATGATGCTCCAGCTACTCACCCTCTTCACTCCCACCCCCCCCCCTTTTCCAACTNCCCTTTTCCAACTTGAGTCAGAATAAATGAGTACCGATTTAGCCTGCGGGCATGTCCAAAATTGTTTGTCTGTCAATCCTGTGTTGCATTTTGTTAATGTATGAGTAACTATGAGCTGTGGGTGCCTCAAATCCACAAAGGCTTCACGAAATATCATTTCTTGCTTTGGCTATTAACTTAACATTTCATTTATTTTCTTATATGTAATTGATGTCACCTTAACAGCCTTACTTTTAATAACTTCAGGGATGTAGTCTATGAGTTTCACTGTAGCGATGTCAGATCCTGTTTTGGTGTGCACTTTTGTGAGACTTTTTGGCGTAGCGTTTAAACAAGGGACCGGCCTCAAATTTTCATATGGCTTAGTGCCTCAGCAATCCTAAATCCTGAACTGGTTAACGCTAATCATTTAAGCCTTCTAACCTTTGGATTTTGATGGAACTTCTTACCTTCCAAACTCTTGCTAGGATATTCCATGAGATTTTCCATTCCACGTTTCAAGATGTGTGCTTTTGACGATCATAAATATTATGCATCATGTTCCCTTCCCTGTCAGGATAAAAATAATATATATATATATATATACATACTTAAGGGGGGGGGCGCCACCTGAAATCGTCGAGTTGGGCTAAAAATGCCGAAATTGGGTTATTGCTACTTTTAGATACTTTGACATCTTGTGAATCGANAAATAATATATATATATATATATATACATACTTAAGTCTATGTAGCCCTTGTATAAGTCTTTGCTAGACTAGACTATGCCACTCGCAATTAATAGGTTATAGTATTTTGTAGGACCAAAGGGAATTCACTTCCCAGGCGGAACTGAAGATTGTCATCATCATAAGGTGTCTAGGAATGTTCAGCACACTGTGGATCACGTGTTTTTCTCATCACAGGACATACTATAATTTCATCATCCTTTCCCTGTCCCAGTACAGTCTTCTATGAAGAAACATGTGGGGTGGAGAGAGAGAGAGAGAGAGAGAATGAGAGAGAGAGAGAGAGAGAGAGAGAGAGAGAGAGAGAGTGAGAGAGAGAGAGAGAGAGAGAGGAAGAAGAGAGATTGAAACAGTTGAAGCAGGTTACCAGACAGACAGGCAGGCAGGCAGGCAGGCAGGCAGGCAGGCAGGCAGACAGAAAAAGGAAATATGAGAGGATGTTGCAGTAAGACTGAATATTCATAAACAGATTGTATCAAATTTATATCCTGTCACTCATCGTTGGCTAGATCGGATAAGTTTGAAACGTCTATATTAAACAATATACAGTAGACTTCACTTAACACAAACCCGTTAACGCGAAATTTCTGTTTATACGAACAAAAAAAAAGTCCCCGTTGTTTTTTTTTTCGCTCTATAATCTATGCATTCCAAATTCCGTTTACACGAACTAAAATTCTAAAGGATCTCGATAACGCGAATAACTTTTGGGCTACACCATTGTTTTGCTTGAACTCTCCTTTTTCGTTTGCATTGCCAACGCGACGTTTTCCACCCATGATGCTCCACCATCATCCCGCTCGCTACGTAATGGCTTTGCCTCCCCCGACCACTTAGCCGGACATGCCCCCTCCCACCCCCTTCCCATTAAGTCCTCTGTAAGAAGACCGCCCGGACTGTTTTATCCGTTAGCGTGTGGTATCATCTGTGCCGCATGCGCCTTGCTTACGTCGTGACGTCATCGGAAACAAGTATTTATGTGTAAAAATGGGCCATCTCCCTTATTTCCAATGTACTCTTCTTTACACAAATTCTTGATAACACGAACACATTTCTGTGGTCCCCTGGAATTTGTGTAATCAGGTATTTACTGTTATAGCTTGCATGAAAATGGGACACCATAGATAGCCTATCATACAATCGACACCGCTGAATTGCAGAGCTCACTCAACAACAACATCCGCTTAATCGCAACATTTCAATGATAACAGAAAACTGCTTTTTTAAAAATCTACCTATTACAAAACATCAGTCAATGGATAACCACAACTTCCTTTAATCAGTTGTAATCAAATGGAGTCCCTATATATTTTATGGACAATCGCTATGGAATGCGATACCCGTATGAGATCGAAAGCTGGTGTTGTAGCCTATCTGTTGATTTTTTTCTGTCTTTCTTTATCCTATTCTAGGCCTCTATAATCCTTAAAACAGACCCTCATAACGGGATGCCTCAACTTTACATTTATCCGATAGGTCAACTAATCAGTCTACCAATATAACCTATTGTTCATTCCATTATCACGGAATCTAGATAGAGTTCACATCTCTATAGCTGGGCGCATAAATCAATGAATGATCGATCGATCGATACACCACACTACGGTTAATGAAAGGGAAGAAGATACATTTTAAACGGTCAATTAATTAAACATTTAGTGTTTTTAATGCATTAATATAGAAATACATATTTCTGAATGCATGACTAATTCATTTTTCGCGATACTGCATCCAGATAGTTTTCAAAAAACAAAAAAAAAAAAAAGAAAGATCTTCCGTCTTAAAATAATAATGGGTTGCATCCAGACTTTTTCAGGGCAAAGCGAGGGTTATTTATGTTTCGGGTTTTTTGGTTTTACGTAGTTTAAATCATAGGCACTTCGGGAATTCGCCATTAATGAAAACCTAAAAATACACCCCCATTGTCAGTAACACTCACACCAAGTTAGTTTCTTGTTGGTTTTTTTTTTTTGTTTGTTTTGTCTAGGATAGGTTTCTTTTGGTTTTTTTCCAACATTTCTTTGTATCCCCCACCCGCTCCCCGCTCTTAAATTTTCATAACCCTCCCATCCCTACCTCCCATTTGTAGTTCCTCCCCTCTTTTCATCTTCCTCATCCCAGCAGCTGCCCCTCTCTCTCTCTCTTTCTTCTACCATCATCATTCTCCGTACCAACATAAACACAAATAACCTAATTATTTTCTATGAAAGCGTTGTTTATCTTGACAGGTTAAGAGCTTACTATGCATTCAGATGAGAGAGAAAAACAACGAAAAGTAAATGTAGACGACTGAGAACTTGCGCATTAACGATGGGGTCTCTTATCATCGTCAGAATTACACTAGTGCATCACTGCCGAATATAGTCATAACTATGCACAAGGCCAAAAATGAACTAAAGTGGGTCTCATTTAGCTCCCACATTGTTTACAACACTGACCCATATGCCTGCTTTTGTTAAATTTTGTTTTTTACTACTAGACACGCTTCATCAGCCAAGCATCTGCCCTGTTGCTACTTTCAAAGACCTAAAGATCCGTCTACTTTCGTCTAGTCGGTGGGTTCCCAGGGAAAGTTGGGAATTTCCCTGAACAAACTAGGTTACGTGGGGATTTATATTATATCAACACGGATATTGAACGAAGTGGTGTGGCCTGTACCGGGGGGAGCATATAAATCTGAGCGCCGGGTTCTCAAAATTTAGTACTAGTATTTCTGTTCTATCTAATCGCTGTTCGTAATCTCGTGCCGATAATTTCACTTCGAGGGGAAGTTTATAGTGACTGTGCTACGTATGCTTCTAAACTTAATTTATATATTCCCTGTCTTCATCCAAACTTCATATCGTGTTCTGAAGTAGTCCACCGCAACTGTGGTGTTTATAGTGCAACAGTGCCTTTCTTCAAAAACCAGTTGATGTAAGTATTGATAACTATTAGTGAATATTTTTTTTTCTTGGGAATTTCTGTCTAATGGTCGTCTATAATTTCGACTGCGTTTTATTTTTTTCTGTCTAATGGTCTTCTATAATTTCGATTGCGTTTTATTTTTTTCTGTCTAATGGTCTTCTATAATTTCGATTGCGTTTTTTTTTTGTCTAATGGTCTTCTATAATTTCGACTGCGTTTTTTTTTTTCTGTCTAATGGTCTTCTATAATTTCGACTGCTTTTTTTTTCTGTCTAATGGTCTTCTATAATTTCGACTGCGTTTTTTTTTTTTTTAGCTTATTCCAGCTTTGAATAAAGGCAGTGAAATTTGTCTCCTGAATTATAACAATCAGTATCTACATAATGACAGGGGCACCTGTAAGTTAAGACTAACACCCCATTTTACAAATGGGCAGGCAGGCAACGCATCAGCGGCGAAAGAATACCTAGCGCACCGAAAGGCATCATGGACGAATGCATTAGACTCCGTGAAAAAGTTGGACGATTGGCGAATCGGGCGGATTGAAAAGATCTATCGGAGATTGTATTTCGTTGCTATACACATTCTTTTTTTTAAAAAAGGGTAAAAAAAATAAAGAGGACTGATATGTATAGTTACCTTTTGTGTATTTTTCTTCGAATTTAGGTGAAAACCGCATGTTTTTACGTTACGTAGTTCTCAAGAAATCTGTGACACAAATTTGGCTGAAGCGTTTTATTAATATAGATTATTCTCTTCTTTGTATTCCAGTAGGTATCCCTTGATCTGAGTGTAACGGGGATAATAAGCTTAATAAAGTTTAAATGGCATAAACGGGCTGGAATTTACTATCTACGATATACACCTGTATTTGTTATGTCTCCATTAGTCAGTCTTTTCATCTACTGAAGCTGGAATAAGAGAAGACAATCATGTACATGATACTGAAAAGATTATGAGCACAGTATTTCTTTTTCGTTCCCCACTCATTGAAAGGAAAAAAAATAATGTCTGTATTAAGGATCGAACACCAAACTCTTGGTTCTCAAGCCCAGAGTTCTCACCACTGAGCCATCGAGCCGTTGGGAGTTCATGGCGCCAGCAGAGCAGTCCTGCCTGATTGACGAGGAGTGAGCAACGTCACAGCTTCTATTTTTATCGTCCCTGTCACATGAAATTAGATAGCAAGAGTCACATGCGGGCATTTTCTGGATAAGAAATTTTAAATGTATATTATATTAATCTCATCCATATCTGTTTTTCAACGTTCTTGTTTCCGTTGTCCCACTATATGAGTCTTGTTCATAATCATAGTCACTTAATTTTTCCTGAAAATAAAATGTACTGGTTTTGGCAGCGGAATTGGTCACATCGCAAGAGTGTAACGTCCACTGGACTATATCAACATATAATTTATGTCACTCAGCGCCTACAGGGACTATTTCAACAACTGAAAAAACTATTTCATACCCCTCTCACTACCGGATCGCTAACTTTATATGCCGAATATAAATATATATAAACCTCATAGTCGCTGCATGGCAATGCTTTGGAATTTAGTCACTCTGTTCCAAAATAGGTTTGTTTTTTTTCCTAACAAACTCAGAATTTCGGACTGTTTTCTCGAAAGTCGGGGATTCTGAGGTTTTGTCTACTGCATAAATTAGAGCAAATAGTTACGGCACTGGACTCAGAAGTAAATGGTGTTGGGTTCGAATTCCGACCACGGTCGTGTTGTATGTGCCTTGGAAAATCATTCGCTCGTAAAATGGGTTCTTGGCTATAGGCAATGGAGGATGTTGTCAGAATGCTACTGACCAACACCTTTAAAAGGCTGCAGCGCAGTATGCTTCCCAGGGAAATGACAACGTCCTAGAGTGATCAGGCCTGCCGGGATGATAATAATAGTGTGAAATCACGTGAGCGGGCATTTGGGTTATTTTTGGGATTCTTACTAAACTCAGCCTGCGCACTCTACGTCATTACATATTTTCATCTGATAACATCCACAAACGATTGCATGCGTACGTAAGCAATAACGATAAAGAACGTGTCTATCAGTATCAGGTCGATGCTTTTGTGCAACACCTCTATAACTTGTATTTGCACCATTTCACATGGGAATAAAATGTGATGTTTGATGTTGTTTTTTTGTCCCACTCCTTTCTGATTGGCACCGGCGTTGGTTAGTTGATTGTTAGTTTCATTACTTTCATTCAGGGAGTTAATTTTCTGTTCTTATTCTAGGGTGTTACATAATGTATTAAATGTGATGTCATTTTATGTGTAAAGCAGTTTGTTCTAAATGATTATAAGATTATTGTACTGGTGCTCTAAAAAAAAAGATCTGACATTTTAATATACGATAGAAAAAGGAAAGTACTGTTACGAAACGTTGAATAAAGAGAAAAAAATCGGTTATCAACTGACAGTTAGTTACAGGAATGTTGCACAAAGTCGTCGAACTGGCCTGTCACGGCTTATGTGTCAGCTGTAGTTATAGTATAGACTAGAACTAGTACGTAGGTCTAATGTGTTTTTGTTTAACCTTTCAGTGCCTGAAGCCTTCCAAGTAAGCCCTAGTGGTCCGTGCGTACTGACCTGCACTAAACTACATTGTTTGCACGCTGTTCAGTTGACATAACTATAATGGGGCGCTTCAGTTTCTGGACCCGCTCTAAAGGTAATGTAATCTATTAATAGATAAGACATTCTTCCCGCCTGACTCGTGGCACTTGCGTAGTGGAATGGTGGAGGGGCGACAGGGAAGGGGGGGAGNAGGGGGGGGGGGATAGAAAAGTATCGTCGTCACGATAGAGAATGAGGATTTAGAAGCGAGTTGGCTATCTGTCTGTCTCTCTGCCTGCCTGCCTGCCTGTTTGCCTGCCTATCTATCTACCTGCCTGCTTGTCCCAAAAAAATCATTGGGTTGGAGCTACTTGTAATGGAGTACCCTCTACCACCCTGTATCTTTAAGGTAAATTCTGTCTACGCCAATGAAGGGGGCCCTCAGTTTTGACCTTTTTTCAAAACCCTGTCATTAGTGTTATGTAACGGTGTTGGAACTCTGAGCCGTTATGGAATACCAGACTAGAGAATTATTGTGGACAGTAATGTTGTGAATTTAGTAGTCAGAATGCTTGAAATGTTCATGTGCTCTCCTGTGGTATTTTGTATTGTTCGCCCTTCTACCTCAGGCTGTCATCTGAGCTTATACCAATAGACTTGTTAAACTCGTGACAATGAGCTTTGCATAGAATGACTTAACCAATGCCTGTTATTGTTAGTGGGGTATGGATTATGGCATTTAGGTCATGTTTTCCAAGGAAGCACCATCGTGTTTATGAAGGTAAGCTATCGAAATGGCCTGCGAGGATCAAGATATCATCGTCATCGTCATCATAATCATCATTTATTCTCTTCCATTTATTACTTCGGTATGCATTTTCGTCTGCGCTGTAGTGATAATTTTGTATTCATTTGACATTTTGATGGGTATACTGGGTCTAGCAAGCACAAATATGGCTCGGTTTGCAGACTGCCAGTCTTTGACATGGGGAATCTGCCCAGTTTAAGGCGAATTAAGATTTACATAGTAGTAGATGATCTGGTAGCAGACCATCTACATGAACCAGATTTCCAGAATTAAAATGTAATATGTTCCTTTGCCAATGCTAGGGTAGAAGTAATCAAATGATAATCATCTCATCATCATCATCATCATCATTGTAAAATAGGCGAGAATGTTAAAACACTACTTCAATTCGACAATTTTAATGGAAATTCAATAAATGCTAAACAGTCTAAACATGTCGGCAAAAGATGTCTTCAGAGGAAATAAAATAAATGAATGACGTCTTAGTAAACACAGAGGTAAAACGCTTAAAAAGATGTAGAAGTCTATAGGTATCATCATTATCGTCGTCGTGGTGGGCTGTTGTCTGTATGTCGTCTTGACTGAGGTGTCTTCATTAAAAAGCAATTGAAAAGCTTCCATTTCCTCACTCGACTCAGGTGTAAATGAGTACCTGGCTTTAGAGCTGGGGGGGACCAGGGGGCTGCACCGCTGGCGACCAGCAGTGACTTTTATGCATTTCATTTGTAATATTATGTATTTACATGTATGATGTGTATTGTTATATGTGTTGTATTATGAATGAGATGTTTAACACTGTATGACATTGTAAAACAATTTCCCTACGGGGTAAATAAAGTCGTATTTATTTATTTATTTATTATTACGAGCCTGTCATGTGTTTAGGTTCAGGCATTTGAGTAGTGGGTTCACGTTTCGGATGTGGCTGAAAAATTCTGCCAGTAATTTGTAACATAAAACAAAACCTCCAGGTTTAAATTGAGACGATCAAATTCGATAGGTAGTGGTAAAGATGTTAGGTTTAACATATATTCACTCCCAGTTTTCGAAACTGAAAATCCCCAAGGTGTTTGCAAAATAATTTCCAGCGGATTCATTGTCAGTTTAATATAATTATAGGCTATGTCAAACTAAGTCTTAGTACAGTTGAGAAGTTGAGAACTCTTGATCGCAAATTTTCAGACAGCAGCTTACCGCATTGCCTATATAAAGTAAACTGTATAATCGCAACTCCTTTTAACCACGATTTTGATCCGAGAGGCTAAAATTGAGGAGAGGTGTTCACCGTATTTGTCTGCGTGTGAAGCAAACATATTATTTGAATTCTTTAGGTGGCAATTGTCTTTTTTTGCAATCGGAACACACCCAACCGTACTAGGCCACCCAGCCAAAGATCCTGCGACGAGTTGTGTTGCTCGTTTCTCCGTCGGCGATATGATTTGCGGTTATTCTGTATTTACCACTGGCTCAGACTTGGCGGCCTGGCCCTGCTACAGTGTAGGCCCTACATAGAAAAAAAAACAAAAAAACATTTACTCACATTCATCCTCCTGCAAACTTAGATCATGTTGTTTGCATAACTCCGTGACTCACGAAATTTCCTGATCTCGTCTCTCAGATGGACTACAGGGAGGACAGGTGGAGACCTGCAGGTTGACAGTTGTTGGAGACCCCGGATGTGGCAAAACGAGCCTCATCTTCCGGTTCACTAGGAGGCGCATGCCAAGTGCAGAGGAAGAATTGTCCGCATTGGAGACAGACGATGTGAACGTGTGGCGGAATGGAAAACAGGTGAGTCAGTGGATCGGAAGTGTCCACCCTATCCGTAGCGTTCTTGTTGGGAGGAGGGGAGGGGTGATAAAAGTACAAGCTCACAAACCTATCTCGTACATTTCGTTCACATTTTATTCATTCCACCCATTTGTAAAATGGGTAGGGCTCAAAGCAATGAAACTTACTACCAAAAAGCTAGTAATCAACACTCGCTGAATGGCAGTGGCTCTGTCTGCTTTCTAAGGAAGTTGAGAAAGTTATAGAATGGTCTGGTCTGTTGGGGTATTAATTATGCACAGTTGTGTGGTGGACGAAATTTGCTTGGACACAAGACGGTACACTACGTTTTGCGTATTTATTTATTGGTTTCAGAGGCAGTTACAATTACATTATGAACTTGTCACAATCTAACTATTGTCTGCAACACAACAAATATGAGTGGAAATGTTGATGACCATGACTTAGTGAAGGGAGCTGTTCCAGAATACAGCCTTCTGAATGTTCCTTCTTTCTAAAAGCTGCGAGAGAATGCCTCGTATGGAGGAAATCCTAGAAATCTGATATCGACCCGACGTGAAACATTTTATGATGTCCTTCTTATCCCTGACTATGTTTCTCTCGTGGGAGAAAAAAGTCTGAGCTTAGTATTTCTTCTAAATTGGTTGGGTTTTTTTTTGGCGAACCCNTATATGTATATCACCGACAGGAAGTAAAACCGTTTAAGTCCTTAAAATCATATATGGACTTACGACAGTATTATCTCCGGGTGGCGATATGTGTGTCACATTTGCCATCTCTGCTGGTCATGTCAATTTTTGGCGGTTTTTTTTGTTTTGTTATCTGCTTTGGCTGCGAGCTTTTCATAGGCAAACTGGTGTGTTCTTGCTTATTTGGGCAGTGAGAACGTGTCTATTTTAGACACAAATATTGGTATGGGCATCAGCTATTTTTTTCCCTTTTAATTATTTTTGGTAACTTCATTAATGGATATGAAAGACTCTGTGCACCTACAAAGACTCGTATGCTACTCCTTAAAGGCAGCATGGTGCTTGGTGGTGAGTCGTAATCATACAGTGAAGAATGTCAAGTCAAAATTTGTGTGCTTGACTCATGGGCCTGACGATTTACGTTGTGGTGTCCTCGGTTAAGACGTCATTCCCCTTTCCCCATTCGATTCAGGTGTAAATGAGTACGTGGCTTTAGAGCTGGAAGGTGGGGTTGGGGACAAGGCATTGCTGCGGACAACTAGCAATGACTTTGTTATAAGTTTCATTTGTAATATTATGTATTCTACATGTATGATGTGCACTCTTCAAGATGTTTGCATTATGAATAAAACGTAGACAGTTGTATAACATTGTAAACCAGTTTGCCCAAGGGGTAAATATAAAAGTCCTAGTTTCATTTTTTTTTACAACTGGGTAGAAATAAACTTATTCTAATTTACACAATGTTACCTTTTCAATTTACAGATACGACTGTTCATACGAGACACATCAGGTCACGAAGATTATGCTCGAGTCCGCGGGTTGGCTTACAACGAAAGTAACGTCATACTCATCTGCTTTGCCATCGACTGCCCGGAGTCGCTTGCTCACGTGAAGTCCGAATGGGTACCGGAAGTGCGTCATCTGTGTAAAGGGAAACGATTCATACTCGTGGGCACAAAGAAAGATAAGCGAGAAAATTCCATTCTCAAGCCTTGTGAGATGCACAGCGTGTTCGTAACAGAAAAAGAGGGGAAGAAAACAGCAAAATCTATCGGTGCTTCAGCATATTTCGAGTGCTCTGCCCTTGACAACAGCGATGAAGGAAAGGGAGTCAAGCGGATATTTGGAAAAGCTATAAGGGAATCTCGGAAGTGACAATGTGTTACAGAATACATAAGTGCGTGATCTAACTATGAATCATAAGGGCACAATCAGCGTAATGAAGACATGCGGGACCTGATGAGGCTTGTTCCCTCCCCCACGTCCGCTCCCAACCATGTGGGCGCCACCCACAAAGCTCCAGTTGCCTTTTATTACCGACTTTTACCTCAGCAAAAGCTGTGCTTCCTGTTTACCTCACCAACACCTCTTCCCCTTTAGCAAGATCTCAACTGAAATAGGTGCATTGGTGCAGAAAGATCCGGGATATTTTAAGCAACTGGGAGTACAAATAAAGGGGGGAGGGGGGGATCCTAACAAACTTGCAATGGAACCCTCGCTTTGGTAATGGTGACTTACTGCACAACATATGACCCACCTACAGTGGAATGACTATTTGAGATCTGTTGCGTTTTCTGTTCCTTATTGTACAGAGAGGTAATCAAACATAAGACAGCACAAACGCTAGTGTCTTTCATATGAATCCTATTGATAAGTTTTGTTGTGGTTATCATCATCATCATCATCATCATCATCATCATCATCATCGCCATGTTGTGTGACATAGGAAAAGGCACATCTGTGATAAAAATGTTACACCTTATGTGTATTATATCGTTACCATCATCATCATCATCGTCCTAAGTAACATTATTTTAAATATTAAAATTATCATGTCTTGTTTGGCCAGTCTCTGTTTATTGCATTATACTAAAATTATACGAGGGTACAGCCATATGTTTTGTTCCTACCAACTGAAAAAGTGCACGTATTTCATGGCTTAAAATTTGACATGCACATTTGATGCCGCTTAACAGTAATCCTCATAATACTAGATTTTCATAACTGCCACATTTTTCAGGTGGTAGAGTGATACATTTTCGTGATGCAAGGCACGGGATAGTTGCAACTTTCTCTAATCCCATAGCTGTGGAAGAACATTGTACTCTTTTCGTCTTCTGTGTAGTTACCAGCTCCTCGTTACATTTTCTTCCAATTATTTATGAATGCCATTGCACAATCTTCTTTAACAAACAACCCTCTTTGGTCATGAAACTAAATCATTATAATGCCATGGAGATACAATTCACTTAAATGCCCTGACTCCTGAAATACGTATTTAGATTCAAAAGACAGAAGATGATATTGGGGATGTCAAACACAGAAAAAATTCTGAGCTTACCCTTTATGTACAATAAAAGAGAGGTATAATTTCACATTTTTGTCACTTCCTTAGTTGGCTTCCTCCATCACTAGAGTTCCAAAATCGTATCAAAACACAATACTTTGTAGGTATTTTTAATTATTTTCTGTTAACACGAGTGTTCAGTATTTCATAACAATTGTGAAAACAACAAAACCAAATTTTTATGAACAACATACACATGATTTAATCAGATAACACATGGCAATGTCACTGAACGTCACGATCTCTTCCAAACAAGACAACAATAAATGCAGTCACAAAAAATCCAGTGAGATCATTATAATATATGAAGTAGCTGTGTCTTATGGAATGTTCAACCATAGAGAAATAACAGCGCTGGAATGTTCAACCATACAGTAATAACAGCGCTGTTCCATAATAGCAAATACCTTGTCAATTTGTTCATTCTGTTTCCACATACCATGTGAGCACATTCGTTCTTTTGGTCTGAAGAGCAGCTCAATTCATATAAGGCAAACCCCGGAAAGTTTTAGAAAAGAATAGACGAAACTA
Source organism: Ellobium chinense (assembly GCA_033807755.1). NCBI lineage: Eukaryota > Metazoa > Mollusca > Gastropoda > Ellobiida > Ellobiidae > Ellobium > Ellobium chinense. The sequence continues at coordinate 198,168 of JAWQUT010000681.1, forward strand.
ATACTATACATATACACTTGTCCATGGATGTAGTTTGTCCTGTTTCTCAGTAAATCCTTTCCCACCTAGGATTTGCCTT
>JAWQUT010000681.1:200322-253455 GCA_033807755.1 Ellobium chinense
CCCCCCTCGAAAAAAAAAGGTTATCTCCATGTAGTTTAAATTTATTTTCGTCCCTCTCAAGTGTCTTGCTTGAGTGCTTCCCCATGTTGGTTATGAAATTGCAGTACACCCTGTCAGGAAACTGTGGCTGAGATAAAAATTAATAACAATAAAAATAGTCAATACATGTACCCTGATACAACCTAAATGTTCATAGGATGATTCTTCGATCTCCTACGCTAAGTTGCTATTCAACTAGGTTAATTTAGCTATGAGTATATCTAAGTCTGCCATCTAAAAATATGTGCTTGTACGGATATGTAGGATTTCTACAGCATATTTCATAAAGCAGGTGATGAATTATTATTTACAAAAACATGAACGTAAATCCTGTATGTTTATGAATCACACTTGGCTTAAAAATATTGAATGCATCAGGTGTTTTACATAAATACGTAAAAAAAAACGAATTACATTTAAATATGTCAAACTTATAATCAACATGTTTTCGATACTTGCGTTGCTGTCTGTATGCAATTTTGAGATCAATTATCGGCCTGCATAGATAAGAGGAATTCGTGTTGTGAGTCATATTTCAATGTGAGAGAGAGGAACTGAAACTGTATTGCAATGGATATAAAATCTTGAATGTACAATATTCTAATATTTGCCAGGTCATAATTTTGCGCTGTTGCGTCTACTGGAAATGAACACCTGTTTAATTCTGAAAGGAGAACAGATGGTTAGAAACTTGAATGGTCGATTTTTGTTTCAGAGTATGTCTGGCGGAGAAAAATGTCACTAACACAGCAGTTCACTGTGTTCTGTGTCCGAAACAACATACGCTTATTGTTGACATTTTACTCACGAAAACCATTTTGGGTACCCAGCTCTAAAATTTACACACAAAATGTGTTCGAGGCTTTTTTTTTTTTTTAAAGACAACATTCACTGTTCTCAATCAAAATACCAAATGAATATGCACATACTTCTATTTGGCAGCTGCAATAAAATGGTACAAAATAAAATGTTCCGTGAAACCTTTGCGCTGCATTCTGTTTATGTCTAAAGGGATACATACATTTCTACTCCACTCACATCATAATGTTTTGTTCGGTATCAAGCTATTAAAACTTATGGAAAACAAATACAGCTACGGGCACAGCTTTCAAACTTTTGACAGATTTAGAAGTGTAACATTTATAGACATGATTACATACATAAAGCAATACACTGGCACAACATAAAAAGAAGTGCTTAACTTATTTTCAAAAGTGCAAAAAAATATTAGAACTATAAATAAGTTTGTCTGAAAGATGACATAGCGTATACTTGGTTGATATGCTCCAGGTGTTGTTAAACGTTATGGCGGCTCAGGCATAAAAATATGATTCCGTACTGTTATTCAAAAGTTTAAAAAAAAAATCTTGCTTTGAAAAGAAATACGAACTGGCTTACAATTTTTCCTTCAGATAAGATCATTCGCTCCAGTCACCTGCTAGGCGTGAATGAAGCCATGTTTTTAAATCAGTAGTGACAGGATAAACTAAACACCCCTCAACACATTTACAGCTGCATTTATCCTGCATAATATGCCAGTTGAGGGTTTGCGCATTAACAATGGATCTTTTTACCATCGTAAGAAATACATTAACTCTGCCTGCTGAACGATATTTCGGTTGCATCTAGCACCCATTCGCTAAATGTAAGAGATTCAGTCGTTAATGCGCAAACGCTCAAGTATTTCTCTTGGCACAGTCACCTCGGTTTACAACTCTGTGTCCACCTGACACAATTCTGGAACGCTCCAAAGATGTAGTGAGTGAGTGAGTGAGTTTGTGTTTTACGGCGTGTCAGCACGATTACGGCTATATTACGCCCTCATGGTTACTGTTAACGTTTTTTAGTAGAATTTTCCTATCAATTTTGCTCGGACAGCGGCCGCTAGGCCTACTCTTTTACGATTTTAAAACTGCCAAGGGATTTTTTTCGAATTTTGCGTTCGGGTTATGGGCAAGATTAAAGTTGGGCTTCAGATTAATGAAAAGAAAAGACCCCTTACATATTGTCAGGGTACCTCTCAAGGATGTTTGTTTCTTCCCTAACCCCTACCCTACTACTAACTAAGACACACCATGGGAGATTACTAGGATTCTACAATGTGGATACAGAGTACTTGGAAAATGAGATAACTACATGTGACTCTAACAAGTTAAAAATAAAATCAATCTCATAATGGCACTGACAACAGTGGTAAAGACACATCTTCGGCGTACACAAAAATGCCACACTTTTTGTTATTAGTATTGATCATAAACGCAGGGCCTATTTCCTTTGACATGAACGTATGTAATAATATTTTTGGTATGTCACATGTTACATAAATTTGACCTTTGACCTACTTACGAATACTTTGATTTGAAGCCTTAAAAACCTCTTGGCGTCTAAATATATGACGTCATTTTTTCTTGACGTCATGAACGTCTTCAACACGTCTTTTGTAAGTATTTTCATTGCAGTGGGGTTTCCCGGTCTAAATTTTTTTAAAAAAAAGAGAATTATTTCAGTCTGTCTTTCTTATTGCTTGTCATCGTTCTCTTCAGGTTTCAGTTTCAGTTCAGTTAAACATTTGAATTAAACTACGTGAAATGTCACAGTGTTTCTGTGGTCTAAAGTTTCATAGATTATCGTCAACTGTTTGGATCTACTTTGTGCCGCGTAACTGTGGTTCATTCAGTTCTTGTGATTGATGTGTGAGGGCCACTTCCGGGTTCTTTTCGTGATATAAAGTTCATATTTTTTATTAGTTACAGTTTTTATTATAAAAAGGATCTGAAACTCAAGTTTATTTGATATCAGATTTATGAAATTCGTTATACATTTATCGCATCCGCTCGCCATGTAGAACTCATTTCATGAATCTGATTTCAAACAAACACTCATTACAGATCCTCTTTATGTGTGCGAAAAAAAATTTATTTCGCAATGAACACAATAGACATCTGCTAATACAATAAGAAACCTGATCAGTGACATAGGTAAATAAGTCAATGATTTATTCCCACAAGGGATCTTGCTTTTCTTTTTTATTCACACATACAATTGTCCATTGTTGATCTCTTATTCCTGAAATTCATCCTCCATTCATCATTTTTGTAAGAGTATTGCACAATACTATTACTCCGGGTGCATTTAAGAAATGCATTAATTTGTCATTTGTGGTTGGCGTCAAGCTCTCATAAATGCAAATGAAAAAATGTCACACCTTTTGAATATTATTCTGACAATTCTGATAAGGTTTTTTTTAAATTTGGTCCGGGGAAAAAAAAGAGTATCGGTGAGTTGCAATAATGCTGGTGTCCACCTTAACCAATGCATCAAATAAATTTAATTTCTGCATACATTCAAGCAACATATATATTACTTTTGTGTTCGTCAAAATGAAGTGTAAACCTCATCATCGTCAGCATCGTTTTCTGGTGCCGAGTTGGAACTGAAATCTGTTTTGGGCATGTCCAAACCAGTTGCCTGGGGCTCGAGAATCTCAATGAAGTAATGAAGTTTTTTGGATCGTGCCCAGCTGTAGGTATTGTCAAACCGCAAGACATCTGTGGAAAAAGAGCAGTGAAGTCTTAGAGTGGTGACTTACTGGGTGTTAGTCAAAAACACAGCGCACTTACTACGTATTTCGAGCCTATTTGTGTGTGCACACTAGGTGGATATAACTCGTACCTGAAACAAGACAGGAAAATCAGGATCTTTCTTTAAAAAAAAGTATGCTAAATGTGTCTGTACTTCATGTGTCCACAACTAAACTTGTGTGTCATTTAGTTATAACGTACAAACAAAACAAAAACAAAAAAACAACAACCCAGAAAAAAGTCATTTATTATGACAGCAGCTCTGAGTATTATGCTTCTGCCATTTTGGCATTTCATTCTGTGTAAGTTCAGATTGCCGGAATCCTATATAAACAAATAATTAAATCACGCACGCACACGTACGGACACACGCATGCCTGAGCTTTGATGCCAAAACGCACCAGACCCACAGCAAAACACTGAAACCTTCAACAACAGTACTTTGGGAGAGAAACAAAGAAAAGTCTGTTACTGGTAAAGGTTATCCCAGGGACGGAATATAAGCTAAACTCACAAGTGCCTGTGTGTCTACACTCCACACTTCCATCCTCTGGAACCATGTGACTGTTCACTCGTTGAGACGGCAGGACAACATCCATGTCACTGGCTTTCTGACGCTGATCTTTAGTCCGACGGAACACACCAAAGGCTATATCAAACCCATCTGTCTTGAACTGCCATCTGAGGAACAGGGATACGTGTTTTGCTCCCGTTAGAATCTCTTCGGGTAGAGCAAATTAGACAGCAGGGAATTGGGCAGAGCTTAGACGTTACGGGAGATAAATGTGGAATTTCTTGACACACTGAAAGTGGCCACCACAATCATCGACTTAAAATTTTATATACTGGAAAAATGAACATGTTCTGGGTATCTAATCTCATTTACCAGTATTTATTCATGACTCTGAGCATATTATATTGCTGCAAATATGATACAGCTTCATAATTCCAGTAATAATAGCATTTGGAGGTTCCGGAAAGACAAAAATAAAACAAACTGTTGAAATGCTACTCTTTATAAACAAAGATAAAACATGAAAATGCATAAAAATGACAAAAAAGGTCAGATATAAATTTTATACATAACTGACATTTGAAATATCATCCATCATTTTCTCCATACTGGCATCTGTGACAGACTATAGTATGTTTCGATGCGTCACAAATGCCATATGGCATCCTGGATCTAAACTTCATGACAAATCAAATTTATCCTCATTTTCTGATAGTTCACAGTCTGCAAGTCAAGTATCTTACAATTACGTCTGATTGCACCTTAAACTTTTCCTTCCCGTGGAAACTTTTCTGATACTTTTTACTCAGTTGTGAAAAACAAAAAAAAAATATCTGATATGTCTACCACAGTGCCCACATTTATGAGGGAAAGTAAAGCCAGTCTCACAAAAGGTCTCTTTCTCCCGATTTATGGGTCCAAACATCTTGAATATTTGTCAGCCATTTTCATTCCTGGATTCACTACCCAATGTATGTGGCTTAATATGGAGCAGCCCAACGGTACTCAAATCAATTGGACGCAGTCAGTTTTATAACTCTTCGAAAATGCAACGAAATTGTGCAACGCCTACAAAATCATGCAAAGCCTACCTTATCACAGTGTTGATTTTCTCAATAACGAAATCTAGTTTCAAGGTTGATCCCCGACTTATAGAAGCTTCAGTAAAGCCCGTAAGGTCTATCAAGCCGTTCTGACGAAAGTATGATTCTGGGACATCTCCTCCGAGGACAATCTTATTGAAACACACACACACAAAAAAAATCATATAAAGATGGGTTAGGATATTGTCATTCTCAACATCTCTCTTAAAAGGACAGGGATAGTTACTTGCGTCACTGCCTAATAAGTCCACTTATTTTTTTTTCATAAAAATTAAACCGTGTATATTTTTGCTCTCACTTGGCAGTTTCTGACAAACTACTGCCTGCATGTGTCTGCACCAATCATCTGCTAGCTTTTCTCATTTTGACGTCACACAGCACAAGTACTAACGGCGTGCAGAGTGTGAAAATCTCGACACTGTAGCGATGTTTTCTTAAAGATGGTCCGGCGACAGGAAAATGTAGGTGGTGTAAAGTTTTTTAAAAAAAAATGATGTGGATATTTTAGGCTGTGAAGCAAACATTCACCCCTGTCCCTTTAATACAGATCATAGACTGTTCAAACTTTTAGGATGAATAATGTACACTACTCCTAAGAGTTTGGTAAAATGAAATGTCCAAAATTATTTTTTTTTGTGCTTTTTAAATAATATTTGTTTCGGGTGATTCTTATCGCCTTTCGTAGTCAACTTTTCAAGAAGCCCAGGAAGTTTTCATCTAAGACGCGTTTCAGTGCGTGTAGCCTCAACCGCTATGCAGTCTCTCAGTCACTTTGAATTTTGATACATCAGTGGCCGTATGCATAACCCGTACGTTGATTAACGCACTGCGTTAACTACAGTGAACACTACTCTTTTGGGAGTTACCCGTTGTTACGGCATTGCGTTAACTAACGTAATTATGCATACGACCACAGAAGACAACATGTATCTTTATAATAATAATAATAAATAAATAAATACGACTTTATTTACCCCGCGGGGAAACTGTTTACAATGTCATACAGTGTTACACATCTCATTCATAATACAAACACATATAACAATACACATCATACATGTAAATACATAATATTACAAATGAAATACACAACAAAGTCATTGCCGGTCGGCAGCGGTGCAGCGCCCTGGTCCCCCTAGCTCTAAAGCCAGGTACTCATTTACACCTGAGTCGAGTGAGGAAATGGAAGAGATGTAAATGAAAATCGAGGGAGAGTGCCAAGGACACTACAACGTACACCGCCCAGCCTGCGAGTCAAACACATAAACCTTAGACTTGAATGTCCTCAGTTTCTGAGTACGACTCACAAACCGCACGGCCACGCTGCCTCCTTTATAGCAGCCATAGCAATCCCATTTGTTAACTGAGAAAAGAAGTCTAGAGTAAAACAGACAGTAAGCATAGACAACTTCAGTGGCTAATACATTCTAAGACATTTAAATAATCAAAATATTTACAACGATTCTCAAAAATCTTGACATTTTCTTGGTACTGTTTTTGAATGCTCGCCAAAATGTGTGCGAAAGTGTCTGAAAACACTCGTGTAGGTTAAATAATGTTGAAAATGCACATACATTTTCTCCGACATCATACAATCTATGACACCGGTTGTTCATTTATAGCATCGGAATTCTGGTTTAACTATTTTCAGTTTTAGTTGGAAATGCGCAGACGCTCATGAGATGCAGACATATGGAAGCGGGTGGGGGGTGGGTGGGGGGCAGTATTCCAGCTTAGAGCAGAAAGAAGAAAGAAGGTACCAAATATTTATGGCCCATGGTTGCACTAAGCACAGGTTACCAATTCATTTACACACATAGAACCACATAATTTACAAACATACAATAGATAAAGAAATGCCTTCAAAACTACACACCGGTAATAATAAGCTGACATAAAAGGAAATGATAAATATAAAAAAAAAAAAAATCTTCGATAGCATAGGATCCAATGAGTGCCTGAAGTAATTCAAACTACAATGTATTTTAAAGGTCCGTCGAGTAGCACTAAACCACATTACAAAGGTATTTTGCATAAGAGTGTTCAGGGCGGTGTTCACAGAAGTAATCGATCCTTCACTCTGGTCGACTAATTGACTACATTAAATATGAAATTCACACTTGGATTTTCTCATTTTCATTGTCTTGGTTTTTTGTTGTTGCTTTTTTTTTTGTCCTTAAGTTTACTTTTGAACACAATGATATTACAACAACAACAACAAAATAAAACTGTAAAGAGTGTTGTGGTCACCATGGTCTTTAGCCATTTTACCTTTGAAGGGCATCGTGGATTTCCATCAGGATCAACACAGGTCCCTCCCCATTGTTTGGGCAGCTGGTCTGGCTCAATTTGCTGAAGCAAAATCTCCTTGTAGTTGGCTGCCATCAGAAGAAATGGCGGTTTTTATGTCACAGCCCCCCTTAATCATGATGTACAAGACTAACACCCCATTTTACAAATGGGCAGACAGGGAACGCACCAGCGGGGAATACCTAGCGCACCAGAACGCATCATAGACGAATGCATTAGACTCCGTGAAAAAGTTGGACGATTGGCGAATCGGGCGGATTGAAAAGATCTATCGGAGATTGTATTTCGTTGTTATATACATTCTTTTTTTTTGTAAAGGGTAAAAGAAATAAAGAGGACTGATGTGTATAGTTACCTTTTGTGTATTTTTCTACGAATTTAGATGAAAACCGCATGTTTTTACGTTACGTAGTTCTCAAGAAATCTGTGACACAAATTTGGCTGAAGCGTTTTATTAATATAGATTATAAACAACTCCACTCTTTAACACATTAAAATTTACCATTACCTCCCTCTATGTGAAACTAGCACAACTCCAAATTTCTTCTTCCATGTAGGCCTACAAGACTCTGGTGTGCATGAAATTGATTTGTGCGTTAGATTTGCTTCGAGTATTGCAAAATTTGCCTATATCGTCAGTAGCGTTAGAACCGGATGAACTCGCTCGAACCACTGTCTACGGATTATGCGGATGGTGGTTTCAGTCGTCACTCCCTGCCCAACCGAGATCAGGACAATCCGGTCTAGGTCGACTGGTATCAAAGAGAGCGCCGGCACTTAAACGCTCTCGCCATGTTGTGGGCTAAGCGTTACGAGACTGTCCCTGGGATGTGGTAAAAAGTATGCTCAGGTGCGCGTTTTATATTATCAAACTAGATCTGTTTAATTCACCCCAATTTTTTTTTTCAGCAAGCAGGCCATGTTTACATACAATACGGTATTCCATAAATTAGATCAAAAGCATGATTTACTGTAATATAATCGTGTACAGAGTTTACGGCCACCTCTGCTGAACTGTACCGAAAATTCACGCACAAGCTTCAAATTTTAAAAACTTGGTAATTTAAAGATGTATTATATCTCCTCACGTCTCTGACAGTATTGAAGAGATCGTGTTTTTCTTCAAACAGTTTAAGAGCTGTATTTGAAATTTAAAACACTGATTTTATTATGGTAGATCATTTATAACTCATGAGAAGCTTCAGATAAGTTACCAATTTCTTGAATGCCCAACCTTGGAAGTGCAGAAAAGGAGATAATTTCTTCTTAATACTCTCCTCCTTGGCTGTACAACTTTACACCTGAGCTCCACGACACCTACACATTCACTGACCAGGCTCTAAACGTTTCCATCTAAGAACCTAATGCATCTACATTAAGGGATATACAACAACAACAAACCTACAAGGAGAAGAAGAAGAAAAAGAAGAAGAAGATGAAAAAGAAGAAGAAGAAGAAGAAGAAGAAGATGAAGAAGAAGAAGATGATGATGATGTTGAAGAAGACGAAGAAGATGATGATGATGTTGAAGAAGACGATGAAGAAGAAGATGATGATGATGTTTCTTCCTTATCATTATTATTCCTGATGAAGGAATTTTTAATTCCGAAAATTTGACTTTTTCTTATTGTGTGCTTCTTTTTGTAATTTAAATAAAACTGTGTAGTACTACACTGGTAGACGCTGTTATATTTTATTTTGTGTGAAATAAAAGATGATGATGATGATGATGATGATGATGATGATGGTGATGTTGAAGAAGAAGAAGAAGATGATGATGATGATGATGATGATGATGATGATGAAGAAGAAGAAGAAGAAGAAGAAGAAGAACAACAACAACAACACCAACTACAACAACAACAACAACAACAACAACAACAACAACAACAACAACAACAACAACAACACTGACAACGACTGCTACTACCACCATCACTATTACCACTACCACTTCTACTACCACTAACATCCCAACAAGAACTACTACTACTACTACTACTACTGCTACAGCTCATGAACTTACATCCCAACACTGATACCTTCCTTTGAGTCATCGGAGTGAGAAATGGTCTCACCAGACTGTAAGCAATGGGAAAGATTCGGGGTGCTGTGGAGTAAGTAAAAAGCAGATCCATANATGATGATGATGAAGAAGAAGAAGAAGAACAACAACAACAACAACAACAACACCAACTACAACAACAACAACAACAACAACAACAACAACAATAACACTGACAACGACTGCTACTACCACCATCACTATTACCACTACCACTTCTACTACCACTAACATCCCAACAAGAACTACTACTACTACTACTACTACTACTACTGCTACAGCTCATGAACTTACATCCCAACACTGATACCTTCCTTTGAGTCATCGGAGTGAGAAATGGTCTCACCAGACTGTAAGCAATGGGAAAGATTCGGGGTGCTGTGGAGTAAGTAAAATGCAGATCCATACACAAGTCTGACAATTAATTATTAAAGGACGTGTACAAAAGGTAGACAAATAATTGTGAAAGTATATGAACAAAAGGTAAACAAATAATTATAAAAGGACATCGGCAGACAAATCATTCGAAAGATTCAAACAAAATAGAAAAACATAAGTAAAAGGTTGGAAACGAAACAAAACAATAATTAATCATTTACGGGCATCAAACAACAAAAAAAATGAAACAAATAATTTAAAGGCACAAAATGAAAATATATAAAACTTTGAATGGCTCAAACAAAAGGAAGACAATGGTGTACAAAAGAACTCTTCTTGATATAGACCTCATATTGCCCATGACAACATAACTCATAACATAACTAAATAGGCAAAGAGAAAGAGAAAAGAGAAAGCAAACTACAAAAATAATACGTTGTGTATGCATCTTGTGAGAGAAAAGTAATGGCTGAAGGTCAGAAATTGAAGTTTCCAGTGCAAAAACATGTTTCTTTATCACATTTTTGTAGCCTACAGTCACAGTACAGTCTGTGTAGCGAAACTCTGCTAAAGTGATAAGAATAGACTGTTACCTACCATTTACTATAATTGCCTTCTTCAAGGTTTCTGGGTAGTGATCCTCGAATACAGATGAAATGTTTGTGAAGACATCGATACCTTATGCGTGGGGAAAAAAAAACGAACATGCAGAAGATACAGTCACAAGAAATCAAAATTCCATGAAGATGAATTGAATGTTAAAGGCTATTTAATGAGGAAAATCATGCGTGAGTAAAGGAATGATTGTAATAGAACCTCAAAAACTTGAATATCAAGATTTTTTTTAAGAAAAGAAAAAGGAACAAAAAAAAAAACAAGGTTATCCGGTATGGTCCGAACAGAACTATTATTTTCTGTATCATTAAATGAATATTCTGTATGGTCGTCATTCCGCCATTACATTTATTCAAAACGTAAACAAAGTAAAAAGATGAATGAGGGATGATTTTAAAACAAAGTATTTACACATGTATCTATTTTAACTTTATTTTCTTAAAGTTATTTCGACTTCCTTTTTAATCTCCACAAAAATCGTCGAGTCCATCGTGTCCATTTATGTAAGTATTCTCTATATTTTATGTCAGCCGATTCATCTACATTTTTATATCCATTTTCTGTCTGATTTCTTGACGAGTGTCGAAGAGAAAGCTGCAAGAGTTTCCCACGACTAGGTCAATAATAAGGTGATTTTCCCCCTCACCCCCCTCCACCAAATTTCTCTAGAGCCGCCCCTGAACAATGCAAACCAGTTTCAACAAAGAAAGTCATAGTATTCTCTGTCTTACTCCCCAATCGAAACTTCATTGGAGACGCTGACAAACAGACCAATTACCTGGCTTCCACAAGTGCTTCATGCCAAACTTTTCTAGATCAAAGATGATCACGAGTTGGTCCACTCGCCTGCCTTGCTGCAGATTTGCAAATTGGACATGAAATAAAATTAAAACCACTAAGGTAATAAGCGCTGCAGGTGCTACCATGTAAGGAAAAAACTCACTGTGGCATCTCTTGACAAACACTGTAGGAAGGCACGGCCCTCACTTGTAAAGAATAGAACATTAGCGTGGTGCGCACTGCCTTTTTCCTAAGTCAGCATATATTGCATGTAAAATTGGGCAAGAATGTGCATTTTTTTTCTGTGTGGGTGGTGCTCGTAGGAAAACTGTACCTCAAATTACAGTTGTTACTTGACTACCAGATTTCACACTAAGACACATTAATTCATATCATTACAGTGCAGTATTCAGTATTTGAAGGGTTTCATGACAAAACGCGTTATCCACCAATATGAATTTTTAGCTTATTCTACATACTTCATGTAGCAATAGGCGTATTTGGTATACATGTATATTTCCATTCCATAGAAGGACATTTGATCTATATTATTTAAGACTTGAATTTTGCCTTTCACATAAAAATATGCTTTGTATCTGGTCTGTTTTGCCACAACCCCCGAATGGTGTATAATGCGTTTTGCCATGAAGCCCTTCATTTAGACTATGTCTCAAAAGTAAGTTACGTGTAACTAAAAGAATGGGATGTCTCTCAAAGGATTCATATGTATTAATGTGCTCTAGATATATATAGATAATCTGGTGGTCAAGTAACAACTGTTAATGGAGATAACGATTTACTAAGATCGTCACTCAAAAACCATGAACTAAAATGCTCGATGTAGCAACTTTGCGTGAAAAATGTATTGAATTAGAAAAGGACGGTATGCACTGCGATAATGCACTCAAATTTAACGTGAAAGGACCGTGCTTTCCCATAAGATGAAGGCAGCAAGTGAGCACAGTGCTTGCACAGTGTGGGTAGTGAGGAAAGATTTCAAGAGAGAAATGCACGGAGAAAAAAAGTATGGCCTGGTCTAAATGTCTGCCTGATCCTAAACTAACTGTAAGACTGTGAGAGGTTGCGGGTTCGAGTCTCGTCACATCAGATTCCTTCTTTCTTTCTTTTTTTTCTTCTCTCTAAATGCGTCTCTTTAGCACTTCCACTCTTTACCCTATCCTGTATAAGTACTGTATCTGTTTGGGCCCGCTCACTCCCACTTCTATTGCCAAGATGTTCCGTTGTGATCTTGTACTATTCCTTGACAAGATTTAAGGATTACATACATAACTAATGTTCAATAACTGTAGGTACAATAATATTGGCAATTAAGCTTTCTATAACGTTACCTCCCATTAATCCATAATGGAAACATGACAGGTGACAAACTTCTCAGTGGAAGCAAAATCCTCACTTGAGAAGCACGAGGTTACCATTAACCAGCAAATTGAGTTCGCAAAGACATATATAAAATCTGAATCTGAAATATGTGATTAATTTGATTTGCAAGTAAATGAAATCTACAGTTGGAACATATGTGTTTTTTTTTATCTTCAATGGTAAATGACATCTTGTGTCAAGATTCCTTGATTCGTGAGAAGATAATTTAAGTAAAGACTTTTAATAGGGTTTGTGACACCTATTAGAAGGGCAAATCACTCATAGTGTACAAACCAATTAATCCGCTAATCTATAAAATCCCCCTTTTTTGGGGCCCTGCCAGCCAGTGTTAGGGTGTAGAAATGTGTAAAATGACCTGTGATCTAAATAAAGCATCCAATTTTAAAGTTTCAGGTACAATTTGAGCCTTCTAGATANAAAATCCTCACTTGAGAAGCACGAGGTTACCATTAACCAGCAAATTGTGTTCGCAAAGACATGTATAAAATCTGAATCTGAAATATGTGATTAATTTGATTTGCAAGTAAATGGAATCTACAGTATGAACACATATTATGTTTTTTTTAAATCTTCAATGGTAAATGACATCTTGTGTCAAGATTCCTTGATTCGTGAGAAGATAATTTAAGTAATGACTTGTAATGTGAATAACCTCTAGCGAATGATAAACATTACAAGCTCTAAAGACATTTCTTGAAACAGCATATATATTATTATATAGATCTATATGGACTAGTTGGGTAGATCTCTTCCCCACCTCTTTGGTCTTCTCCTCAAAGATCCTGTAGAAGTTCTCTATCAGCCAGACTTTGCTCATGACCACATCCTGCTTCCGTATTGACATTAGTATGCCTGTCAAGAAATTTCGATAAACAGGCTCACCGATAACACAGGCCAGCCTTCAGAATTATCAGCAAGTATTATTTTCTTCTTGCTGTATCATGGTTACAACCTTATAGGCCTACTCAAGACCCAGAGGACATAGACTTCATCTCTAATGGCGTGCTAGCTATGGGCATAGAAATGCTATACACTGTTCAAATGTGCAAGTTGAGATCCAAAAGTTTCCGAGGGTGTCTTTACAAATTCGAAGGTAAAAACTTTAACCCTCATGATGCTGTGTTAGAATTTATTCTATCGTCCGCTCGCTTCTCTTGAATGCGGCAAGGGAATAATGATACGCATCTTCTTGTCGACCTCTGAGCGCGCGATAGAATTTTGCACCCCACTGTCACCTGACATGCAATGGTCGTTATCCGTAACAATAGCCTCAAAACCAGTGGGAGCCGGAAAACGGTGCTCGCGCTACGACAACTAGGCCTAGATATTACATGTCCCTGTCTTCTTGAGAGCAGTGCAAATGACAGTTGGCACAATGATGCCAAGTCTAGACTAGAAGGAATTTCGAAGGTGATCTAGACATGTAGCTCCTAAAATAAGTTTCGCGTACACTCAAACATTTACGAGGTCCCGCTATCGGAGAAATCTGTGGATGCTCTTGAGCACAAAGGAAACTTGTCTATGAAGAGTAGACCTCGATTTTTTCTTAATATCTTTTAATAGTCATTAACTTTTCCAACAGGATTTTCAAATTAGAAAGAAAGGACAGTTTAAGAACTTTTTCTCTGAAGTAGAGACATATATAAACTGTTCTTTCTTTATTTTTTCCCTTTTACTTTAAAACGTACAAGGCAAAGAATTCAACTGCTTATTCTATAAGATAGAGAATTAAATGGAATCAATAGTAAAAATTCTAATTCATGGGACTAACTACCGCTTTCAAATTTACTATATAAAACAAAAGGCCATCGAGCTTCCGTAGGCCCTGCACACATTCTGATCCAGTACCTTTCCAATCCAGGTATCCTAAAGGATCTATCCATATCAAAGATCCTTCCTTGTCTTGTCCACAGAGGCCGCCAACGTAGTATTTCTTGAACACCTCGGGGGGATCATAGTCTTGTAATATCGTATCAACCTTGTTCTGCTCCCTCCATTGTTTGCTCTGAAGAAATAGGGAATGTCTTGATACCAAGTCAGTTCAGTTCAGTGAACTCTCATACGAACGTACATTGCAGTAGATAACACAGAAATTGCAAACCATTATAATACATAACTTATCAAAATGAATCAGATATATTCAGGCAGACATGTTGACATTTAGATACCACATCAACAGACAATCATTTCACTATTTAGGTCACGTAGCCACAATGCTGTGAAACGCAGACAGGAAACTTCTCTAGAACGGACAGCTAAACAATGGAAGTCGCTCTGAGGAAAACATGCTTCGTCCAAAAGTGTTTCGGCTCTCGACATATTCAAAGCCACTCGAAAATGAAGAGCAAAGGTACATGACAAATGGCAATCTGCTATAACTGGCACGACAGTTACGTTTACCGATAAAAGAAACCTTTAATTATAGAACTGTGAAACGATCGTTGAAATACATCATCAAATTTGTTAATGTACATGTGTGTATTCCAAATGCAATAAACAAGCATTCATACAAACTTACGCTCCTTAGCATGGCTTCTGCTTTCTTCAGATCAAAGTCTCTGGCTGAAAGAGAACCATGACAAAATGGCTGAGTAACCGCCATTACATCAGGCAACGAAGTTTGTGTTTATAATAGTATGGGAGATGTGAACCTATTTTACAACACAGAGTCTGGCAATAGCCATTGATCAGAGCTTTATATCTTTATAGCTTTATCACCGTCAATGAAATGCATGCGATCCCTATGCCACTGTAAAATACAGTTTGCTGCCAAGAAAGGGTCCATGTTATAACAATGGAATCCATATCTCGAGGCAAAAAAAAAATGCTCATATAAATGAAAGTCTGTCGTTACATTTTTAACATGTTGAACCTACATACACACATGCATAATGTAAGCAATATGAAAATTATCATCTTGCCCAAACCACAGCAGTAGACGGTTTCGGCAGAGTAAATCTGGTGGGTTAGACATGTGAATAACATAATTATAACCTGAAAAAAGCACTTCAGGTATAATATTAAAATCCCTGAGCCACTGTCGTCTTTATGGGGTATTTTGCGATTAACTATCAAAAGTTTTATCAACAGGTAACGATTTTTTAACAACGCAGAGGACTTGCAATCTGTGAGAGCATACAACACGCCGTATGCAACACACTACAACTGTCTTGATGTTGAATTATTCAAGTGTTAGGTTTCAAGGGTTAGGTTTCAAGCATTTCGGGGGGCCATGACAGAATGTAAATGCCTTGCTCAACAAAATGTGAACTTGGGGATACAGTGCATTTTTAAATCAAGTGTTAATGTATATGAAATCAAGTTTCAGTTGGAGACTACAAAATCAGTTGAGGCAAGAATTGTTGAATTAGAGGTGCACGTAACAGTGCTTGTGGTTTTTCCTCAAATTTATTTTACCAACATAAAGGTAAAATGTGTAAAGAAAAAAAAATGAATGTTGTTTTGCCCTTGCTCAAGACACGAGAACACAACTTGTCTAAATGAGCTTCTTTTTCTTATAGACCGAGAGTCTTTTCCAAAAACTGTCATTCATAATTTTGTATGTATGTCTTTTGTAATAGTTTTCTCTTGGCTTGGTGTTTTGGGAGAACTTTGAAATTTTGTACAATGATCTTGAGTGACTTTCACTCGTCAAAAATGTTGAAACCTTCACTCAGTTTTCATGCAAGCTCATCATACAAAAAATATGCAGGCCTATCCTTGTTAGTTTTAACACACTTTCAGTGGGCTTCAATAAAATGACCTAAGTCAGGAATGTGTCATTTCTTAGATAAGGTTATCATGCTGTTTATGAGATCAGGGCTGGCAAAATGAATGAATGAATGAATGAATGAATGAATGAATGAATGAATGAATGAATGAATGCGCTATTGTTTTCCCGCTAAAAATTGCAGTTGCAAAATGCACTGTGACTCTATCATAATGCTCATTAGAACATTTCCCTCGTATTCTCTCAGAAGTGTGAACAATAACTTTGGCCATTTTGAGGCACTGTGACGAAACACTGTATGTACGCATGTTCTTTCAGTGATTCTTGAGGTTCCGTTTATACTTATCTCTTAACCACCAGATCAGCTAATGGTCATCCTGAAACACTGTATGTACGTTTTTTGGTGTTTTTTTTTCAGTTATTCCTAAGGTTCCGTTTATACTTACCTCTTAACCACCTGAGCAAATAATGGTCATCCTCCCCAGGCTTTAGAATGTCATTGACAGTATCTCTAAACTGCAAAGAATATATAATAATAATAATTTCTATAGCGCTTTTTCCTAAGGCTCAAAGCGCTTAACAGTGGCAATAAAAGGCATACCCTTACAAAATCATGAATCACCCAATCATGCTTAATACAAATACATTATATGAAGAAAAGACACCCTAAACTATGTAATGAAGAAAGTGGAAAACTGAATCTTGCCAGCTGCACAATTTTTAATGGTTAGCGTTATGAAAAATGGTGAATATTAACTCAAGTAATGAAATGCTTTGATAGGACTAATTCATCCGCCTGCTAACCACGCTTGAATGCGGCCATAGACTATGAACGCATCTCCTTGCCGAACACTGGGTGCGGCAATCGAAGTTTGCAGCCCGGTGTCAGCTGATTGGCCTGCTGCTAATGGGAGGCTTGACCCGAGGAGCATGCAAGGCGCTACAAGAGTTAGAGTCACACTAAGAGTAGGAACTAGTGTCCATATTGAAGGCCTCTATCTTGAAAGAAAGAAAATGCTCGCAAAATGCTAGAAATTGAAATCGAATAACCAGACATTAGTCTTCATGTTTAGTATCCTAATATTTAGATCCATGACATGGCAAAGCCTTGAGCATGCATGATAGCAGGCGTCCCAATTGTGGGGCGCTGCCCTACGTAATAATACTAATTTATTTTAAGTATTGTTTGTATATTTATTAAGTAGACATGTGTGTTCACCATAGGCACTTAGAAGGCCACTTAACTGAGAGATAGCAAGCCATTACTACATGATTGAATGAAGCGCGAAATATCGGGTCTATTTTTAGATTGGTAGAGAACCTACTATGATTATTTTTAAGTTTTAAGTTCTCTCATCAGCGAAAACACAGTCACCGTTTTCACACACAGTAGATTGCGAGGTCCACTGAACAGCAAGCTGCGAGACGCTGTGCCCTATAACAGTTCAAGAAAATCCGCTCAGTATGACAACATGGGCGTTTCCATAATTATATTAGGTTAAGGTTCTCACATCAAAGAACGTAGAAATTACCTTGTGAATAATTACGATAAAGGTTCAAGTTACTCTTTCGAGCTGTGATCTACATACCTTTGCTAGCACAGCAGCCTGCTTCTCACTAAGGTCCCCAAGAAAACCACTCATTATCGAAAGTGCGGCAGCTTCTTTTCCTGCTTTATAGAGTAATGAAATGATAATAATAAAAAATACTATTGGCATGGTTACAATACTTACTCATAATATTTCAGTTCAGTTTGAACAAAGACCGCTATCAGCAAATCACGATAAGGATTCGGGATTATATATTCAGACACGGGATGCTTAAACAGCTGAGCACTATAATTAGATTTCCTGAATGTAGGTCACGATGAGAATGATAAAAACCATGGCGTGAGTTGTGCTTTTCTTCGTTGTTATTTTCATGATCATATGTAGCGACTTGTATAAAAGTCTCATAATGTGATGAAAACATTAAGAGGAGTCTCAATGCTTGTTTTGCTGTTTTGTACTGAGTTTCCAACCTTAAATCTACTAAGAAATTTGAAGAAAATGAATGTTGCTGAGAGCATTGGCTAGTCTTTGGCCTATCCAAGCTTAATTTACAAACACAGTAACTAGTCTAATTGGCTTATAAAAAGAGGAGTGACAAATTAATATACATTTTAAAGTCATGTGATCTATCTAAAACCTCTGGAATAAAAACACATGCTTTCATATGATCTGTAGATACGTTTCAAATCAGTCAGGTTAGTGCACGATCTAGACTAGACTAGATCTAGACTAGATCCGTAACTGGCACGAAAGATGAACTGTATAGTAATTTAATGTACATACCTGTAGAACGATTAATTTTAATGAAGAACACTAATTTGATTCACAAAATACGCACGCTGGTCTTACATTCTAACCAACGGGATGAAAAAGCGGACACATGCTGTATGATTTAGCTGACAACGAGCAAAATACACACACATGATAATAGGCTACGAAGATGTATTCAATCTTCGAAAGAATAAATTCAATAGGCAGGGAGTGTGATGCATGGCTTAATCTGTTAATACACGTCATGCCTTTGCATGAAGTAGTGTCAACATTTTGTTTTTAAACCTGCAAAAACTCTCTCGGCAGACTAGAACGAAAACATCGGCACAGCTGACCCATTTAAATCTAAAGTGCACACAAATGGAACGTCAGACAAATCGTTAAATGCTCGTTCGCTATAAAGCTAACTTAACTGCACACATAGGACAGTGACCCGAAAAGTAATTACAGATCCATGCAATAGAATGTTGTATTTAAGAGATCCTCTCAACACACAAAGCAACACGGCCCACCGCACAAGAGACAGCTAGTGCTGGGCTGTATCGACATCAAATTCTCTATACCGAGAACTTATTGTGGTATCGGTATTGGCGAGCATCTCTCATAAATTATGGAGTAGTTTGAAGCTTTTCCTATAGACGCATCTCCTTGCCGAACATTGGGCAAGTATTTGAAGGATTCATTACTTTTTATCACTTGGGTAAAAAAAAACCTAGCCCCAGACAGCAGTAGATATATGTATCTGCTGTTTTCCAGTGAAATAGAAATAAAGACAGTACATATAAAATTTGCAGTAATTTTGCAACAAATAGCAACATCCTTTATTTTCTCGTGAACGTTTATTATTGTAACGATCTTTTTGGGTTTGCATAATTTCTTACAATAATAGACTGAAATTGACTAGAGTCGTAACTAGCACCCTTGCAACCCCCACAACGCCCAGGAAGGGGGCGGGGGGTGGGGCTCAGGGATCATTGAAGAAAGCAGGAGAAAAACTGGATAAAGAGAAAAGAAAAAATAGGGGAGAGAGAGAGAGAGAGAGAGAGAGAGAGAGAGAGAGAGAGAGAGAGAGAGAGAGACAGACAGNAGAGAGAGAGAGAGAGGATAATTGTATTTAATGTCACGTGGATTGCAAAATAATATCTTTCATCTAATTTTAGCAAAAATGGCTCTAGATAGCGCTTCTGGCATCCTTATTTTGATGATTTTCTGGGATAACATGCCCACGGATCCCATTATATTACCTTCCCGTCCTCGCGACATAGGGGTCACATGAAGACCTTTTCCCCCAGACAGCATTCGTTGCTCCACCTTTATATTTAAAGCGCATGTTTAGTCATTCGTAGAAACACTGTCATTTTATGAATGAATTGATACATGAGCGTGGGCGGGAAGGGGAAGGGGAAAGAGGGAGTGGGGGTAAAGAGTCCCTAAGAGGGTCCCAAACGAGGTAGTTACGCCCCTGCATATATTATGACTATAGAGATAGCATCTTCTATGCACACGACACATTGCTGCAGTAAAGTTTTATACAAAGTACTCGATATGGATACCCAGAAAAGTACTCAGTATCTAATAGATACCTAAAACTTGAAATCGACCCACTGCTACAGACTGCACAGTAGATCTTTATTCGCGGGATCCACTCCACTGCACAGCGAGTTTGCGAGATGCTCTGCAAGTGATTATTGGTTTGCAACATTATATGAAAACCCAGTGCACAATGTGGCAACATAGGCGTGTTCGGTGATGCAAAGCGAACAGGGAGCTTGAAGTGAGAAAAAAAAAAAAAAAGGTCACCAGCCTCCACACTGAATCTCCTCAGGGTGGAGATAAGAATAGCGCCAAGACATAAACACAATATTAATTAGGCATGCTGAAAATCAGGGTTGAGCAAAGTTCACCAAAAACGCCAGTTCAGATCAAGTTCAGTTCACTAGGGCATTAACAACAAAACAAAAAATCCCTTTGCTGAAGGTTAGCTCAGTTTTAATGAAAATCGAGCAGTGTTTAGATCAGACCAGTTCCTCATGGTTTTTAAAATGGGCATTCGGTTCTGATTTTCGAGCAGATGTGAACTGAACTGAAATTTAGACAGATAATTAAAGTTCAGATCAAACCCCCAAAATAGCTACAGTTCAAATTCCATATCAGTTCGTCCAAAACAGCTGTTTAGCTCAGATCAAGTTAACATGAATTGAACTTAAGTCGACGAATTGCGTTCATATTTATGATCTCTGGCAAAAGTTGCGCCCATATAAGTAGAATACCGTCGTTTGTATTATGTACGGCTGTAATAATTATTATTTTGCTCACGTAAATTCATATAAATATCAAAGCTCAGTGAACTGTTTACGAGCGAGAGCTGTGGGGTTTTACTCAGACTTTGATGGAAACTATTAATATTATGTTTAAAGTACTGAGCTTACAGAACAATTCATGAGAATATCGTCTTTGTAGAAGCGTTCATAAGAGAAAACTACATTTTTTGGGGGGTTCCATCCATGCAGGTTAGCCAGTAGCGAAAATGGGTGAAAAACCACGAAATTAAGTATGATATGTGTGATGAAAAGATGATAAACAGCGATGCGCCTGAAATCAAACTTCGATTGTAAATTTGTAGACAGTGGCTGTCTTACGAAAGAGATTTAGACTAGTAATTCTGCAGAGAATCTAGCACAAAGTAAGCCTACATATTATGGTTTTCGATTACTTTTACTGTAATTAAATGAAATACAAACGGCACAATTTTTATCCGACGAGATTTTAATTATAGTGACGTAGCGATAGGCCTATTCTTTGTGTCCGTACCCTCCCTACTTCACCGCCTGATAATTGCCTATTTATGGTTTCTTCACTGACTGCACAAATTCACTTGACCACGTGAGATCTAATTATGAATTAGTGGTCAGTGGAAATACGTTATCTACAAAGGGAAACGATTCATACTCTTCTTGGTGCAAAGAAGGTTACAGGCCTGTAATTGTACTTTCACTTTTAGAACTTAGGGGGTATATTTCATCTCCCCTTTTCCCTCTTTTGGCATGCCCTGCTTCCAGTAATAAGGGCTCCAGGGCGGAAATTTTGATATCATGGGAATCTGTGTCCATTTTACTTTATTTTACCAGGCACTATTTAGCCCTGGGCTGGAACTGCCAGGTCAAGGGTGTGCTCAGGCGGAAGAGGAGGGGTTTGGCATTGACCAGTGAAAAATGTAGGGTCTGTTTACAAATAGCAACCAACCTCAAAATTTCAATATGCTTGCTAGGGTTGGGTAAGTCTTAAAATTTGGGCCACATAATGAGCTTCAATCTGGTATGGGTCTGGGTGAAAGCTAAAACTTTGGGTTCAGAGGGCAGCTCAAAATGTTAATATAGCCCATAGAGGGAAAAAAAGGTCCAATCCTATTACAGGTCTGTAACCAGAAAGACGAGCAAGAAAATTCCATTCTTAAGCCTTGTGTCATGCACAACATGCTTATAACGAAGAACACCACGGTGCATGAACGCGAAAAGAAATCACTGAACATGTACACTGTAAATTCATATTGATGTACAGGCTGTTTATAGCCACCGTTTGTATTGATTTCTAATGTAACAAGACAGACGTCTACGTAAGCACACAGATGACAGTTATCTGACTATCGATTACGCCGTCTGAGCGCCTCCGGCAATTTATTTCCTCTTCATTTTGACTAAACAATAGCATTGTCGCTTTAGCGGCCTGCATTGAGGGAATGCAGAGGGAAAGAAAACAGCAAATACAACAGTATAGATGTTCTTGTCTGCTGCTTATTTGGAGTGTTTTGTCCATGACAACAGCTATGAAGATTTCTGGCACCTATACGATTTTATTTTCTTTCCTCCCTAAAAATGAAATGTGTAATTCTTCAAATTCTGCTATCATTTTTGTATTGTTTTTTCCCATGATATAGAGGTTAAAGTACTTCTTTTGCCCGGCCTTTCAAGGGGAAGAAAGAGGAAGGTCCACGCCCAAAATTTTTCACAAATCTCTTTCATAATTAGTTCTCTCTTCTTCTGACTTGGTTCTCAATTTTTCGTTGGACTGGTTTTGACCGCGTGGATATACATGGGCATAACACACTAGTCTATATATTTTTTTTTACAATCAAAAGGCTAAAATTGTACCTGAACTAAAACTTTAAAATTGGATGCTTCATCTAGATCACAGCCCCCTCCCTTTCTTCTTTTTTATATTTCATATTTCTGCATCCTGACATTGGCTGACAGGGCACTAAATATGGGAGATTTTATATATAGTAGCGGATTAATAGCATTGTATACAATCAGTCATTTGACCAATAAATAGGTGTGTGAAACCTGTAGGAGGAAAGGGTATTAAGCGGACTGGTGATTTCCTTTTTATATTAGCTGTTTGAGTGCCCCTTTTAGGGGGAAAAAAAAGACTTTATTTGCAGAAATTTGATGGTCCTTATAGTGGAGGTGTAAACTGCTTTTTTTTTTTTTTAGCCTCTTGAGCGGGGAAAAAATGAATCAGCAAAATAGCTGTAAAACGTCTGTGTAATTATAACAGTAGAAGTGAATCCTCTCCCTTTGCCAGGCTTGAAACTGGCAGTAATGCAGCACTAGCGAAATTAGTTTCTTTTAAATGATTCGAAATGTAAAATGTCGTTAAAAGCACACTAAACAGCTCACTTTTGACGTTTTCACATAGCTGTTTCTTATCTCATTTTGGGTTGAAACGCAGATATGACCACTTACTTGTGTGCCATGCATGCTGTTCACGTGGCTTCCATAATTGCCCACCAAAACTCTAAAGTTTGTCAGCTCCAGATCTCATGAATGATGTAGAATAATATCATTTTTAAATTTTTTTAGAAGGTTTACATCTTCACTCATTTACGACAGTAAATAACTGCAGTTGAACTCTTTAGATCTTTTCCTGTCAAAAAGGCAACATTTCCTCCACGTCAGCATGGCTAAACTAGGATTTTATTATTCACTGAAAAGCCAAGATCTATGCCGATATTTAACACATACACAAACAAACGTGCTTGTAGGGAGTTTGAAAAGTGATATTGTATTGGAGAGAAGTGCACATGATAAAGGTGGAGGCCAGAGACACATGAGAGAGCAGAGGGAATGTCCCGCCTCCTGCAACCTCCACCCACAATAAATTGTTATGTCCCCTACCGGGCAGCACCCATTAAAAATACCTGTCCCCGCTGGGCACCATCCATGAAGTCCCCAGCTGCTCTCCACGACCGATAATCTCTATGTAAGCAGCTCTGGTCTTCTGCGTACCGTACATGTGTCCTGCAAACCACGCCAATTTCCCATCTTATGGGTAATGAACTTATTCTTATCATATCTTATCCTTATCGATACTCTGTGCTGTATGATGATGGCTGCACCGCGCCAGAGCGCCAGTCACGTTTCTTTTGTTCCAACACATCAAAGGGTTCCCAGAGACAGTTTTGAGTTTTATCACTTCATTTTTGGTCGTGTCCTGTACGTTTCCGACTTTTGAGCAGTATATTTTTTAATTAGAATTTTAAAGCTTGGTGATTTTGAGATGGGCTAGGCCGACGAGCATTGCTTGATTTCGTTACATTTAGAAGGCATTTCCATCTGCTTTTAACGGTTTTTTGACTGTGACTTTAAGTTAGTATGACCGCATTAAAAATATTTCTATCAATCAAACACAGTAAGCTTTAATGAAGATAACGTATTGCCCAGAACAAAACACATCTAGTAAGGCTGAGGAAAGCACTTAAGTGCTACTGTTCAGAGAAATTCAACCTGTCCGAGTGGCGCTGTTACGTGTATTTTCGTTTCGATAGAGTATGCTTGGGACAGCTGTCGGCGAGTGGCGCCTACGAGGCAGATGAAAATGGTTGGTTTGTTTTTTTTTTTACGTTCTTCTGTAGATTCAAAAACAGGAAAATACTCCGATGATACCAAAATTTTGAGACAAAAAAAAAGTTTGCTAAAACATGTATTTCTGAACAATCATGAATACAAGAAAATGAAATTTCCACTGACAACATAAAAACTTTTTAATCTGTTATCACATGCAGTAGTGTCACAAGCTCTTTCGACAAAGGCAATAATAAATGCAGACATAAAATCACAGTGAGATCATTATGTGAAATGAATCAGCTGTTCCATAAGGAATGACCAACTTTACACTAATAACAAATCCTGTTCATGAACAAATGTACAATGAAAGTCACTAAAACCAAAGTTGGTTAATCTGAAAACACGTATTACCAGAAAGAAAGATTTTTGAAATCCAGCAGCTTCCTATATATTCTTTGTAAACTTACTCCAGATTATACAAAAAAGAAAAGAAGTTTCAATGCCCGTTAACGAAAAGTTTCAACAACAGTCATCTGATATTTGCCGGTCACAACCACATCGTTGTCGGTTTGAAGCGACAACCTGAGATGAATTAGTACCTATGAAGAAGTGTTGCAGATAGTGTGAGTTTTTTACTGAGTGATAAGGAGAGTCACGTGGCCTACATGTCAGCCTCTTTCTACAGACAACTGCCAGGAGAAATCTAACAGTACCGGTAATGCTGTACATGCTTGCCATTTTAGGTAGACACTCAGTACCAGCATAACTGGATATGTGGCAAAGTTTGTTAATACTGTTTCACTGAATGCACTCCTTATTTCTGATAACTTGGGGTAAGCTACTGATGTATTGCTACTGATGCATCCTCCTCCAAGTATCAATGAAAAGTATGTCACCATCCCTATCCACATCCTTTTAATGCTTTTTTTCTACCACAGCCCTCAAATCCAATGGCATCATTCATGTCATGGTGTATTTTCAGAACACATTCTCTTTTCTTTCAGCACCCATACAACCATCTCTCTTCTTTACACATTCATACAACCAATGACTTGATAATGGTATTACCCTTTTCATTTTCTGATATGCTGTCGTGGAATCAGGCACAACTTTTAATCTGAAATACCATTAATCTGAGAAAATTTGTCCTGTTTCATGGATTTTGGTTTAACTAACTTCCACTGCAAACATGTCAGTCCTGGTGGCCTTTTCTTTCTGCTACTACATAAGCTGTATGCACCACTGGTCATTTATTTTGCAATGGTGTCAAAATCATGTCAAACTGTCGAAAATTCAGGAAAGAGTGGGGGAAAATGATCCCAGGGAAGTAAATGTTTCCTATTTTTCTAGGGGTGCATTGTTTTTTTTGAAATAATGTCTTGTTTGTTTTTTCCCCACACTTTCTATTTTATTTCTTAGTCCATTATAATAACATCCATCCTTGTGAATTGAATGTTGGCAAATGTAGATTGGTCACCCAAATTCATTTTTGGGGAAATTCAGAGTGATAATTTTAAAAAAAAATTACTACATGTACGTAAATCAAGACATAGGTACTCTACAGTATTTGTTTATCTCATTAAACAATAAACATAACATGGAGCTTTGTTTCCCCAGGTTTCATGAAAATGAAAATGTCAGGATACGTTGAGGTATGAAGATGCCAATAGCACCTGGCATAAAAATATGCAATTTTAAAATGTCCCTATAAAATCAGAAAACTGGCCATGGGGAGGGGGGAAAGGGGCTGGATTTGAATTTCAAAGGCATAGATAGGTGCAAATACATGTGCAGACTCAGAATAGGTGAGGTTTAGCCATTGAAGTATAAAATTTGTGGTTGTTGCTAGGTGGGTAACATTATCCTGTTTACTGAGTGAAAAAACCTAAAATATTAGGCAGTCTGCTTCATTGCCTAAGTTCTCAAAAGCTAACTTGTTGAGAGGCATTTTTGTTTGAGTCAAAATTTGGAGGAAGAGCTAAACAACATGTTTTGAAAGTATTTTGGCATGGGACCCCAGGATAAATTAATGAGAGGTGTAAAATCTAATATAGCCAACAGGGAAATAAACATTGGCATCTTCATAACCACAGTTTGATATCAGTATGAAAGTTTATGAACAATTAAGTTACTATTGACACAACAACAAGGAAAGACTGATAAAACATCCATCTGTAGGCTCTAAAATAAGGAATGAGGTGGGAAAACTAAAATGAGTAAATAATAATAAACAACAAAGCAAAATCTCCTGATGTGGTGAACAAAAGGTTCAAAACAGGATCATCAACAACAACAACACAAAAAAAGCACAATGACTGAAGTATAAGCATTAAAATGAAGCAATACAAGCCTCTCCCAAACCTCTTGACACTAGTGATTCATGGGCCTAATGCCTCCATTTAATAACAAAAGGACAAAATCACCTCAAGGAACTGAAGTCAGAGTGTCTAAGCACAAACTTTTGATCCAGGTTCTGTAATTGATATGAAACAAACATTCATAGTGAAGATCTTGTGTGAAAACCAAAAAGGGTAATTACATTAAGCCAATATTATTTTTGTCTGATCTCAACATCTCACTTCATGATTCTTTCGTCCTCTTGTTACAAAATGCCAGAATGTTCTAATATTAATCTTTGTGAAAAGGATACTAAAATGCTAAAAGAACAAAAATCATAAAAACTAGACTAGTACAGTATATGGTAATACTTAAGAATGTTATTCTTCTTACTCCTTATATGCTTAGTGCATAACATTACTGAACAAGAATAATCATAACTAGATGTCAGTAATTCCTAACAATTGATGACATCACAAAAATACAATGGCACACCTTTCATTTTTTTGTTTCACAAGTATTCTTTACATACAAATGTGTTCTGTTGTAATACTTTCACCTGACAATGAAAGAAGTTCTCCAAAATCATTGAATTTGATACATACTGGAAACTGTGCCCTCCAACTGCAAGTCACCACTGGAAGGCAAGCCCCACCTACAAATGGCCGTGGACACACTGCCTCAACATGGACTTGCTTTCATATTTCAAACACTAAATGAATTCACATAAATTTTCTTCATTGTATCATTCAAAGGGACAATGAACTAGTGACCTGCCAAGTTTCCATGCAGCATTGAATGTTTTACTCATGCAATTCAGAAAGGTTAGCATCCTCCGATGTAAACTGTGTGACTGAATTCAAATTAGTAAAGCGTGCCTTCATGTCTCTGCTCTCCTTTTATACCCCTGGCGGGCCTTTCATGCTTTTCTATGAATTATTCTACAATGTTATTGTGTGATGTCCACCCTCAACTTTCAGCATTTACATGTCACAAACACATACAAGCAAAACACTTACCTTCTGTACTATATCTTATCTGCTTTCACATTTATATTGCCCAAAGTAAATAAAATACCACCCCACTAGTGTTGAAGTGGGACTAGATCTAGCGCGGAGTTATTTATGATGAGCAGCAGTATATGATACTATAGCACTATTTAGTAGAGGATCCCTGAGACTAAAAGATGATTGGTTAACACCAACAGTTTAATGATTCCTCCACCAACAGTGTCATAATTTTAACATATATGCATAATCAGCAGCTAATATTATTTTGTCATTAAAAAAATTTCATATTTTTCATCCACTTATCAACTATTGGTATCAGTAATTTACCATACTTTTTATGTACACATTGCTGACCAGCGCTTAATGACCAGGTTTAATGAAAGTGGATGTAATGATTTAGTTTCTGTATGTGTCTTGGGATGAAAAGTGTTAAGTTTAAATCATATTTCAGCTAAATTTGTTTAAAAATTTCTCCACACAAAATTAACATAAAATCAGGTGTGAAATAGAAACAGGAAAAATGTGTGACAATGCGTCTTGTTATCATCTGTGATGTAAAATTGCAGAAAAATGTGATGAAAAAAATCACAGATGTGATAATCAATGAAGGGTTCATGGGCACAGAGATAAACAGAAGAAAAAACAAAATCTGAGTAACTTCATCAAACATTGCTCTACAATACATACATTGAGAAAGACTACAACCAATGTTACATGCAGTGCAAAAAACTAAATGTTACATGAAGTGAGAAAATTTACTTTCACTGCACTGGGTTTCGTGACAAATTAAGTGAAAGGCATCTGACAGCTTGTAAACCCTCTCCAGAACTTCCGAACAAGAAAAGGACTGGTGACTTTCCAAAAAATAACTCTTCATTGCGCTCAGATTGGTTTCTATCTACAAAATATGAAAATATTGTGTAACGCGTCACAACCTTTAAATAAATATACATACAGAAAAGGGAGGATTTCATTGCTATAGTCTACTTTACTGACCATGTGATGAATATTTCAGGAAATTAAAAAAACCCTGAATGTACCTTTCTAGGGCTATAAAAATTCACAACCTGACTTTAAAATTGATTGCTTTCAGTTTTTCTTTACTAAATAATGACTTGCAATGATCATATCAAATAAATATATGTACACATTCCTCCTAAGGCTCATTAACTGTAAAAAATAGGCTTAAACTAACATTTGAAGGTAAGCCTTGAGAAAATATCCCACCTTTCTAAAATGTGAGACATGCATTCCTACAAAGCTAATACCATGCAATAGTATTCAACAAAACTAACAGGGAATACATAGGAAACATAAAGGTAGAGAAAAAATACTCAAAACCTCTTCAAAGTCATAAACGTAACAGATATAGAAAGATGATAAGAAACCCACTGATAAATACTTGGACAACTAAAATGAAGCCATTTCCTCCCTATAGCTCAAAGAAATATCTACTAAAACTTTGCCTTGAAAATGTATACAAGGTAAGGTTGTTAGATGACCTGCAGATACGGTTAAAACATAACAATTGCTAATTATGGGAAAGTGACTCAGTTATTGTTATTCAAGAGGGAAAACTTAAAAATACAGCTTTTGCCAAATATAATAACTGGCTAACATAAGTTTGTGTTTTTGACAACATCATTTTAACAACAGTATTAATCTTTCTCACATAAATAATATTGTACTTTTAGTCACGTTGAAGCTGGACAAACTAAATACCATATGATTCATTTACTCTAGGATGCCACTAATGCCGGTATTTTTTTGGCACATTGCCATCTCCGTTCACAAGTGGTGGCTGTTCACTTAGTTACTGTCTCTCCCAAGGATTAAAAATCAGGCTTAGGATTAGGAGTGAGGTTAGGGAGGGGAGAGGATCCCTAAGATACCGCCCCAGAGATGCTTTCTCTTGCCTAACTCTGCCTCTAACATTAACCAAGATACACCGTCAGAGAGTCCCTGAATTTTGCTAAGAGGATGTAAAATACTTGTAAACTTAGGTGACAGCATATTACATGACAGTACACTAGGTGACAGCATGCTAGGGGACATAATGTAAGTCTTATTAGGTGACAGCATACTGGTATCTAGTCCTATTCCTGTATCAGTAATAATAATGAGGTTTACAAGTCTCATATCCAGGCTAATGCTCGCTCATGCGACTTCACACTATTATTACCCCAGCAGGCCTGATCACTCTAGGACTTTCTCGACTCCCTGGGGAGCATACAATGCCGCTGCCATTTATAGGCGCTGATCACTAGCATTCTGACAATATCTTCCACTGCCTATAGCCAGGTACCCATTTTACAGAAGGGCGGACTGAGGAAAATGTGTATGAAATGCTTTCCCAAGGCACTTTCCCATTATATTGGTCCTATCCTATGACAGTATATCAGTCCAGTCCTATCCTTTATCAGTATTATCAGTCCTGTCTATATCTTATATCAGTATAATAAATAAAACAGCAACAGTCACCCATGTTTTACTGATAATGGAATAAAAGAGCAACAGTATTCTCTGCTTTATTGACAATGACACTGCTAAGAGTATTTAGTACACATTAATAATAATATTCAAAACTGTGACATATTAGCCTATACATAAAATATTAAACTTCACAATAAAGATGACTGCCAAGACAATAGAATGACCCACAGCAAGTACATTTGTCAAATCACAGGTACCCATGATGGATCGCAATTCTGTCATCAACACTGAAAATCATTAATTATTAACTCAAATCATGTGACTGTGCATTTACCATTTTTGGCAATGAAGTTGTACAACATGATCACAACAGGAACACAATCATATATCTATATTAAATATAATCACAAGCTCAAATTTGTGCATTTGAGAACACTGGGAAGAAGCCACAAAATGCAGTCACAATTTCACAATTGTACTTGTGCCTTTTGGGTGCTTTAACCAAATAACTGGATCATGGTTTAAAAGTAAAAATTCAAAGAAAACAACAATAATATAAAATGGTCTCTCCCATTATGTGATCTTTGAAGGCCAAAGCTGTGTGATAAGACAGGTAGCTTTCACCAGTCATTTCACTAGCTTGACCACATCCTTTCACAGGCTGGCCAGATGCAGAGTGCACAGATAGGCACACAAAGCATGTTTACCGCGTTACTCAGTATGATGTTGTTTATGATGAGATGGCTGCTTAATAGGACCATTATTATTTATGATACCACTAATATCTACTGTTGCAAACTTCTCTTACCCATTCGTTGAACGAGACGCGCACTAGTATTTAAAAAGAACACATCCTATTTCGTTAAAATGTCTATGAAAATTATCACCGAGTTTATGACTTTGTCTTGAACCACAACTAAAATCTGTAATTTTCTCCTAAGATCACCGCAATCTGTCTTCTAAATAAATCAAATAATCAAAGTTACAGAGCATATAATTACTCATTAGCAAAGACTAGAGCATAAACAGGATATTGCAAAATCTCTTCTGTAGGAAGGGGTTGTCTGCAAGAAGACTGACAAACATTCATATGCAGGACTGCTCCTGTAACTTAAAGGACATTTGGCAACCATATAACAACTATGACATAGTGTCTAACTGAGTTTGTATTTGTCTTGCGTCTAGTCACAACACGAGTTCGGCAGCTCTTTAATAATATCAAATTCATGATGACATGTGGATATTTTTTGTTTTATGCTCTTTAATTGCCTGAAAATGTTTTGAAATTAACATTATTCTGGTCCAAGATACAGTTACTTACAGTTATGAGAAAGCCTTGTGCATTGATGGAAATTTTCAAGAAAATCAAAATTAAGGAATAATTTATATAATTATGGTCATATGATCTGCCTCACAAATACTCCAAAAATTTATCCTTAAAAACTCATCATTCACCCATAAAATGAGTACTTTCCAAAGCAGAAATGACTGTATTTGTCAATTTCTGCAAAAAGCTAATATTTGATATCGGAAGGTCCAGCTCATCTTCTGGAATCCATAACTCAGTTTCTAATCTAGCAACATAAGCCTTGCTTTGACTGGCTTGGTGATAGATATGCTTTTGCTGGTTCTCACAAAGAGTAAACCCATGGAGTGAAACAAAAGTTTTGAGTTTGGCGTAGGCACAAAATGTTAACTGCGTTTTGTATGATCACTCCTCTCTCTTGTGCAGCTAACCCTGCAGTGAAAAGTGGAAGAACAACTTGATCATCACTGACTGAAATAGAAATGCTGAGAACATGCCAGTGATACCAGGAGTTTCAAACACAGCAAAGTTAGTAACAACAATAAGAAGTACAACAGTCATGGTAAAGTAACCTGGCTAATTCATATTCATACTAAATGGCATCAGAATGATATTCAGACTTTCTTATGATGAAACTGTTATGAATGTTAAAAAGTCCTTTCACTTACATGCTGTCAAGATTTCAGCCAAAAAAGAAAACGAAGCCTTAATATGTCTTAAACAATCAGTATCATAATGAACCATGGAATGCCCAGGATGACATTGACAAACTGGGCTGTAAAAGTGGTCTGTGAAATGAGAATGCTTTTCAAAAAGTCTGAAAATTTCCTGGAAATTTACCCTTGAGGCAATAAAACTAAAAAATTTGATTTTGTGCTGAATGTAAAGAAAAAGGTTCTCATATCACTATTCAGTTTTTGTACAGGTTTGCATAGCAGTTTAGACGATTGTTTGGCACATCAGTACTGCCGTTTTATGACAAAAGGATGAAAGCGCCAAAGTAGGTCAAATTAAGTTATTTATAGTTTAGGAATCCCCAGATGATGACGCATATTTCTATCTAGGTCCCATCACGATATCTCAATAAATAACAAAGTTAGGGAACTTAGAAGGACACTTAGCGCCAGTGTTAATTATAAACAATTATAAAGGCGAGTCATTAAAGTTTGAAAAACATTTTTGCGATTTTCTCAAAACTTTCCCGATGGCGCTTTCTTCCTTTTGTCATAAAACGGCAGAGTACTGCAAAACAGCTTACCCTGTATTGCTGACAATTTTGACATTAGAAAAAAAGACATAATGTCTGTGTGGACCTACTGCATATTATACAATTTAGGTGAAATAAAAGATTCGGCATCATTTTGTTCAGAATTTTACATTGGTTCTGATGACATTATCATGATTCACGAATGAACTCAAAAACTAAAAGTCATAAACATATTAGAGTAAATTTGAGCTCTTCATGGTAATAATATGTTTGCACTCAATGACAGTTTTCTCTGAACATGTCTCATCTGGAATACAACACTTTACATCATCAATAACACTATGATATTTTAACCATCAGCATAACATTAGTCTTTGCATAGGACAGGCCACGTGTATATATATGACGCATAGTCAGCTGGCTGGTCCTATACGAAGACTGACAATAACTTAAGTAGCATGAGACCGAGAGTTCCTTTAAATGCAATATATTGTATGGGGATACACTGATGGCTATGTAACATTTGAGAGCTTGCGCACCACTGATAGAGTCTTTTACCATCATAAGAATTACACAAACTGTGCAGTTTGAACGTTGTTAACGGTGCATTCAGCACCAATGCATAAAGTAATTTTTACGTTGGTAAAAGATCCCATTATTAAAGCAGAAGCCCTCAGTTGACTCACTGAAGATGGGAGGCTGTTTATACAAACCCTCTACCAAGCGCAGCCGTAGAACTATCAGCCTGCTGTGATGTCATCTTTCTTGCACTTGGCTGAATAATAATGTCACAAGATGTCCTGGGCATTCACTAGGCCAATCCAATCTCGTAATTTGTAATGTCATATACTATAATTGGAAACAGTGTAGACAGAGTAAGATAATTCCATGTCACTTGAAAACTGACCAGCCTTTGGTGAGTTAAGAAGACAAAGTGAAAACTCTGGCCAAGTCTACGATGTTATAAAAAATAAATATCAACTGCATTGATGCTAGTGTATCTCTTTCACCGGATACATACGATAAATAACATCAACTCTTCATGCTTTCATAAAAAAACATGCACTCGTCCCATATTCGTTAAAATGACTTGTAAACTTGATCATCATCAGCACTGTTTTCTGATGCAAGACTGGAGCTGGAATCTGTTTTTGGCATATCTAAATCTGTTGCCTGTGGCTCAAGAATCTCGATAAGGTAATTAAGTTTCTTGGATCGCGCCCAGCTGTAGGTGTTGTCAAACCGCACAACATCTGTGGAGTAAATTCAGTTAAGTCTTAAAATAACGATACATCTGAAGAAATGTTTGTTTTGACAAATTCCTTTTGTGCCTTTCAAAAAGCTTTATGTTGATTCTAGGAAGAGCCTTACTGTACTCAGTTCAAATAACAGTACATCCTGAATTTGATAGATGAGGAAGCCTAAATGTCTGAGATGATCGCAGGTGACTCACAGACTGATACCATTTCATCCATTCTATAACATGAGGACAAAGACAGACAAAGTCATCTCCACTAGCAATTCCTAGAGAGCATGCATAATGTGTGATTCATAGAAGTTGCAATTATCCAGTAACATTTACAGTACAACCTGCCGCAATTGGGTTGAAATTACAGTAATCAGATTGTGATCGCATGTTGACCATATTAAAAGACATCAAACTGAAGTAGGTATAGAAAAGAAGTCAGCATATCAAGATGCACATTTTGATCTAGATCTGACAACTTTAATTTGATAAAGTAACAGACCATGTGGCAAACGCACAAAGCCACACATTTGAGCCTGTATATTTTTAAAAAATGCTTTATTTTAAAAATTATTGCTATTCTGAAATGCATTTCAAGTTCTAAAGTAACTGCCGGTTTACATGAGTTGTCTAGATATTATGAAATATGCTACAGAAGCAATGTTTCAGGGCATCCCATGATTTCTCACAAGCTTTCATAAGTGTAAATGCTATCCATGCTGAGGTCATTTTTTGCCTTTCCTCAACATTTTGCTTGATGATGCTTCTGTCCCTTTCAATAAGTGGCAGATCTGTGAAAGGGAGAACTTTGTTCTGTGTCTAATACCTCTGTCAGAAGACTGTTCACAGTTATGACAGCTACATCAGAATACTATATTATTAGTTTCGTAAAACAATCAGAAAGTATGACTGTACTTGTCCAATAATTTGGTTGATTCTGCTTCATAGCGACTTCACAGCAGGCTTGCGCGAGTTTACCAAAAACAGCAGTTCAGATCAATTCCAATTCACTAGGGAAAAAAGCCCCAAGATCATGTTTAGCTCAGTTGCATGAAACTGAGTAGTTTTCAGTTCCATGAAAATTGGGTAGTTTTCAGATCAGATCAGTTCCCCTTGCTTTTTGAAATTGGCATTCAGTTGTAATTCTCGAGGTAGAAGTGAACTGAACTAAACTGAAATTTTGGTAAAAAATTAAAATTTCAGATCAAGCACCCAAAAATACCCACACTTCAGATTCAGATCAGTTCATTTAAATTGGATTTTATGCTCAAGTTCACATGAACTGGACTTAAGTTCATGAACTATGTTCACATGGTCTCAGTTCTGCTCAACCCTGCTTGACATGAACTTCACAAATAATTGCAATTAAACTTTTGATTCACACAATCAACAAATTTTGATATCAAAGGGTTCTGAATACCATCTGAACCCAATGTCTCAATTCAAAATCTGGCAGCATGGACATTATTCTGACTGTGAGAATAACATATCAACTTACAAGTGCCTGCATGCCTACATTGCACACTCCCATCCTCTGGTACCATGTGGCTGTTCACTCTTTGAGTTGGTAAGACAACATCCATATCACAGGCTTTCTGACGCTGGTCCGTGGTCCGACGGAACACACCGAAGGCTATATCAAACCCATCTGTCTTGAACTGCCATCTGAGGACATAACGAGATGGGACATCAGTTGTGGAGCGACTCCAAACCATCTGAGAAACAATCTGGATGCTGTATCAACTCTACCATCTGTTAGTGCTGGGGTTCCCAACAGTTTAAGAAGGCAGATCAGTTTGGTATGGTAATCATTTAAAGCTCTATAAATGGATGCATGTATTATCATGACATATGATACTGAACAATACAAAAGCACTTGGCAATCTGGAATAACTTAGCAGGCAATACTTTAGTCCTCTGGTGGGGCAGAGTTTGGCATGTTGAAATGTTTCAACATGTACTTGCTTTTTCCTTCTTGGCTGTGAGATCCTGATTTTGTTTGTCAAAAAATCACAATGTGAGTGTGAGTTGGGGTAAATCACAATGTGAGTGTGAGTTGGGGTAAATCACAATGTGAGTATGAGTAAACCATGAAGTGAGCTGAAGATGACCATGATGTGAGTTGGAATAAATAAACTGTGCATAACTCTTTGTTTAATTACTCACTCACTGATACGCTATTCAACACTGCAGTCCCTACCTTATCACACTGTTGATTTTCTCAATAACGAAATCTAATTGCATGGATGACCCCCGACTTATAGAAGCCTCAGAGAAGCCGGTGAGATCCATCAAGTCGTTCTGACGGTAGTAAGACTTTGGAATATCTCCTCCCGGGATAATCTTGAAACACAAAAAATAATGAGATGAGGTAAATCAAACAGCACAAATGGAATAGTGTGGCAATATGGTTATTGCGCTGGATTCATGATTAAAGACGGTGGGCTTGATTGCCTGATATGGTCAGTTTGTAAAGTGCCGTATGACAGCATTCTATTCATATTTCTCACTCCATCTGTCTGTATAATAGATACCTGGTTATAGGTAGTAAAAGGTGTTGTCAAAATTCTAATGGCGCCCAGCTATAATTTCATCATAATTTGTTATCTCTGGATATCTCTCACCGAACAGTCTTTGATAGAACTGCACTCCGCAGGTTTAATTGGCCTGGTATCCAAGCACAGCTCAGAGATATCTACACCAGAGCCACCAAGGGAGACAAGGATGATGCCTCCTAAACTTGGCCTTGTTTTAAGTTGATTTAAGTGTGTCAGAGCCTGTAAATGGCAGCTGCACTTTATGCTCTACAGGGAGTTGAGAATGTCTTTGGGTAGGCCTGTGGGTGGGGGTGGGGGTAATAATAGTGTGAAGTCGCATGAGTGGGCATTAGTCTGAATACAAGGCTTATAAACCAAATTAATATTATTATATGCACATCTTCATGGGTGTGCGTGTGTGCGTGCGTGCAGACACATGCATCTCTATGAGTTGGCCTCTCTACTCGGGGAGTGGAAGCAATGTTTCTCTATACAATCCTTGTATCAGAGGCTGAAATCCATGTTTCCTTCTGACCTCTGACTTTCACACTTCCTTGTGTGCGCATGTAGGGATGTGTGTAGGGGGAGGTGTTTATGAATGTGTGGATAGATGCATGTGTGTGAACAGACTAAGAAAGACACAGTGAGAGTGTATATAGGATGAATGGAATAGTAGTTGTTAAGAGCGAATTAACTAATGTGTAGGACTGTGAATGTATTAAGCGCTCAAGCCTGTCATGGGAATGGGCATTATGTACTTGCAATATATTATTATTAAATCCATAGTATCAGTTTCAGTTTTACTGTTATAAAAAAGTACTATAAAAGTGGTGGTCTATGACTATTTACCTTAGATGGACATCGCGGGTTTCCGTCGGGGTCTACACACGTCCCACCCCAGTGTTTGGGCAGCTGGTCTGGATCTATATGCTGTAGCAACACTTCTTTGTAATTCGCTGTGATTGGAAGAAATGACTGATTTTACACTGTTTCAAGTCAAAACTTTTATAAAGCACACTGTTATATAATCAGATCAATATAAAAAAAAATTACATACTGACAGATTCTGTTTAGCTTAAATTGTTTTAAGAAAGAAAATGTGAAAGAAAAAAATTAGCAGTCTGAATTAACATCTTTATGGCGTGTTTTAAAAATGTTTATGGATTTTAATGAAGATCTAATTTTTGCGATAAGTCAGAAATAGCTTTTCAAGAAGATCTAATGTTTCTAAGCTCTGCATGCTGGTATTCTCATATGTCTAAGAGCACAAACTCAGGAGAAATCTGGAGTGATGCTACAGTCTTACAAGTACAAAACATTTGGCAACCTTGCCTTGTAATGAACACAAAAAAAACCCCAGTCAATAATGTCCATATCATGTGGGATAGTAACAAAGAATAATCACTTACTACATCTACGCCCTTTGAATATTGTGAATGGGACTATTTTTGAGGGATATAAGTTTTATGAGTCAATTCAACTCATGAAGTTTGCAAAGGGTAGATTGTGTCAGAAAATTAAAAACACTTCTACAGCACAGTAAATATTATTGGCAATTGGTTTCGCTCCAGCTTTTTACACAGCTATGTTATGCATGGAATGAAATTTGCATCATACTGCCCATTATACAGGCTATGGTCAGCTCAAGGGGAATGGTGTATGGCATTCAGCATAATAATATCTTGTAACATCTAATTTAAAACAATGAAATAGCATTTTCCATACATAATATGAGTCTTGCAAGGGTTAATAGTATCCTCCGCAAAATCACTGATTTCTCTCGGCTCAATTATAGTTTCCATGAATCAATCTACAGGCCATCATTGGGCTGCGGCAGACCCGCATCAACCTCAGACAAGGTAATACACTGAATATTAGCATCTGAACAAGTTCTCTTCCTGTCAGTAGAAAATCGACTGTCAAACGAGGTGTATCTTTCTAGATCCATTTAGCTTTGCTGGCACAAAACTGTGAGTTACCAATAATGACCATCATAAGATAGCTTTGACTGAAATTTTCTTGGAGACTTCCAAAGAAATATCGTCAGGGTTCTAGTTGATCTATTACTAGTTATTACTGTGGAACTGCTACAAGTGCATATCATAAAGCCCTTATGAGAAATGACAGAGTTATCGTTCATCTGTTACTGATAATTTCTACACATTTTTTCCGCTAAACTAAGATCTTTCATCATCTCCTTAGCACTTTCTCCCCTCATTCATTGCAGCTCCAGAACTTACATCCCAACACAGAGATCTTCCTCTGGGTCATCTCAGTAAGGAATGGTCTCAGCAGACTGTAAGCAATGGGAAAGATTCGCGGTGCTGCAGGCAGGAAAACAGAGCAGTATCATGTAACAGACGGATAAATAATCTGCAGGACTCAAACAACAGAGAGGCAAAATAACGCAAGGATAAAACCATATTGAGTTTCTCTTCACAAACATCATATCCAAAGCTGTAACTGATGGTTTATAAAAACAAGAGATACTCTACAGTCTCTGTTGATAATAGTTGTGAATTACACACACATCTTATTTCATCAATATAAATTATGTATATATTTATGTATTTTATATCATCTCAATATTATTTTGACCAGAAAGTTAAGCAAACTTGTTGACGTAAAGCCTATCAGCAGAGAAATCTCATACATGCTAACAAGGGTCTTCTCACAACAGTACAATCTCACCACCTCATAACTTAGGTGCTTATGAAACCCAGCTGTCTTGCTAATAGTAAATAGAGCCTTATCTTAAAGGAAATCAAGAAACAGGAATGGCAGCAGCCAATGTCAGAATTTCAGACACCAGGATTAACACATAATTTTGTGCTCAAAACTACTGAAGTTGTTTCATCATTCCCGCTACGTTATCCTTCATTACAATGTGTTATTTTAGGGATTTCATTTTCGGTTTTCTGAAAAATTTCAACCTTCTGCCATTCCTGAATAACTGAAAGGCTACTGGTGGGTAGTTGATATCATTCTTAAGAGTAAAAAGTGGCATCTCCACAAAAGGATAATGTCTGAAAAGTACCAATAGTGTAATAGGCTGAGACACTGTCATGAACATTTGAATCTGTACTTAATTTCAACAAAATTAAAAATCCAGCAAACTGCAGCAATGAAACTTTGATGTGCATATCTTGTAAAGCTTCTGATCTATGCACTAGAAATTTGAAGCATGTTTAAGATTCTGGTTCCACGCGCCAGTTATTTTGTCACGTTCTTAAATAACTAGATGGGACAAGCACTTACCATTGATAACAAAAGTCTTCTTCAAAGTCTCTGGATAGTGATCCTCAAATATTGATACAATCTTTGTGAAGACATCAACACCTGAAGCATCAGAGTAAACAATTAAAGGCAAATTAGAAACCCAGGTTATGTTGATGTAAAGCCTATCAGCAGAGAAATCTCATACATGCTAACATGCTTTATAAAATCACAGTTATGGATGGGTCCCCTGGTTCCGAGAACCTCAGTCTTTGAGGTCCTTCCATATGTAAGATAAGCCTAAGTAATATCTGGCCCAAAGATCAATTCTGGTTAAACAGAATGTCTGCAGTGACTTGCATCAGATTCGGAATATAAATGACTCTTAACCTCTACTGATGTTTATGACAGAGGAAAAAAAAGCAACTTCTGCCTCAGACCCAGTAATCACATACAGGATATTTATTATTCCAACAAAGTATAAAGTGTGAATAGTGATCAGAAATTCTTCAGCTTTCATCAAATCCACTTTACTGACGGAAAAAAAGAACAAAAATTGTGAACATTCTTATCAGATTGGACCACCAAGTCTCTAAATTGGCTTGATCTCTTGTCAGTATGAAATTATTTCTCCTTTACATGCTAAGTATTACTGTATGTTAACATTTGTCATATACTGGATTCTTCACTCAATCCCTAATTTTGTGTTCCTCACCTGATAGGTGTTATTGTAATGAGTATTTGTCTTGTCCACTGTTTTGCTCATAAGGGCCTCACCAATATGTAGTGCGGGGATGGCTGCACAGGCCTGAGGTGAGTCACACTAAACAATTTCACAGTAAAGCAAAAAAACGTAGATTTTAATACTTCTATGTCAGCTAAACAAGCTCTGAAAGGCAACAAAGTTCTTTGATTTCTGAGACTTCTCTCAAAAGTGTCATCCCAGTTTCAAATCATTTTAAACTTAGCCATCTTCATCCCTGATCTATGTAAAAGTTCAAATAAATTGCACTTGCCTGGTCTCCACAAATGTTTCATGCCAAACTTTTCCAGATCAAAGATGATCACAACTTGGTCCACTCGCCTGCCTTGCTGCAGATACAGTAGATTTGAGACAGTTTGAGAAGACGTGATTATTTTGAGAATAAACAACACAGGCAGTACATACGAACTTTAGAAGGGAAGAACCCTGTGTAGCATTTCTTGAAAACTAGCAAATCTGCTCTTGTATAGAATAAGATCTTAAACACAGTTTACAGGAAATGACATAAAAATGAAACTGTTTGCACTGCATCCCACTTTTCTAACTGATCAATGTCAACAGCTGGCTATCTCAGAAATTGTAGGAACTACAAAAAAATAACTTATATGAAGAGATATAACACAATAAACTCTATACAGGAGCCAAAGGTGAATTTGAACCAATCTATGCATACGCTCTTCTTCTGTGGACAAGGCAAAACTGTGGGCCTTAATGCAGACCTGTGTATTCCTCATTGGTTAAGCTCTCAAACTCTCAGCAAAATGGAGCAGAGGCTGCCCAAGTACAGAAGTGCTAAAATTCAGGTTAACTGCACAGACCTGTCATGGTAATACATATCTCGTGCCAACAATTCCTATTGCAATCCCCATAATTCATGAGGAAATACTTCAAAAACTTACTCAAATGTGGCTAATCCTTCACCAATGGTTTAAAAAAAAACAAGTTGGATTTCTTGAGACAGCCTCTACCCTTTCAGTATGAATAATGTACATGTACGTCCTGGATGTAGTATAACTGTATTCTTCCTGGTAATTGATACATCTTATTTTCTATATCTTGAGCCATGCCTACATAAAAGGCTAATGCGCTCATGAAAAAACATGAGATAACAAAGGGGTTAAATGCATTTTAATCAGCTTTCTCACCTCTTTGCTCCTCTGCTCAAATGCCTTGTAGATGTTTTCTATCAGCCAGACTTTGCTCATGATCACATCTTGTTTTCGTGCTGACATCAACATTCCTGTCAAGAGGTTGTAATCATTAGGCTCAATACAGCAGGGCTACAGTGACATGGTTATGGCAGTCCATGGATAACACAGCCTACCATGCGCCAGAACCTTTAATATTAAGTAAGTTGAGGTCTGAAAAAAGATTACTTGAGGTATACTTAATATCCAGGTCTGCCTGAAAAATGAAAAAATAGAATTTGGAATAATAATGAACCCATGCAGGTGAAATTCATTCTTTTTAACAAGACATGTTTTTTTAGATGTGTACTTAATCCCTGTGGTGCTGTACTTAATCCCTGTGGTGCTGTACTTAACCCCTGTGGTGCAGTACTTAACCCCTGTGGTGCTGTACTTAATCCCTGTGGTGCTGTACTTAACCCCTGTGGTGCTGTACTTAACCCCTGTGGTGCTGTATTTAACCCCTGTGGCGCTATGTACTTAACCCCTGTGGTGCTATGTACTTAACCCCTGTGGTGCTATGTACTTAACCCCTGTGGTGCTATAAAACTGATTCAACCAGCTGCTCGCATTGATATATGCATCACCCTGCTGGGTGCTGGGTGTGATGGTAGAAATTTGCAGCCTGGTGTCAGCTGATTGGCCAACAGATAACATGTGCAATGGTCATTATTCATAAGAATGGTTACACAGCCAGTGGAAGGCTGCATCTGAGGTGCCAAACGCTACGACAGTTAATATCAATGTAATACTGTACTCACTTTGAAAAGAAGTCACATTACCTGGTTTTTACTGTACAGAAAACTTCTCAATATTCGAAGCAAATAGGAAAGAGATGTTAATGACTCTTTCAGCAGTGCAAGGACTTGGATTCAACAAACAATAATATGTTTACACTTAGACTGATATGACAATAAAATGTGAGTTACCATTTCTCCAGCTAGGATGGAACAGGATGATAACCACTGGCAAATGCAAAAAAATGAAAACAGACCCAATGATAGAAATTTCAATTCTTGGGATATATCAAGGCCTTAGAACCTGTTTTATAACACTAAGGGCTTCAATAGGCTCTTGAGGCTGGTCCAAAATTTCTGACCATATACCTTTCATATCCAGGTATCCCATAGGATCTATCCATATCAATGACCCCTCCTTATCTTGTCCGAAAAGACCACCGACGTAGTACTTCTTGACCACCTCTGGGGGCTCAAAGTCTTGTAATATCGTGTCAGCCTTGGTTTGTTCCCTCCACTTTTTGCTCTACAGACACAGGAGAGGATGCTTCATAAAGTGACATTTCATAATCTATATCAACTAGACAAAAAGCTAAAACAACCTCAGATAAAACAACCTCTATAATGTAGAAGGCAAAACAACATAATCTGTATCAACTTGACAAAAAGCTAAAACAACCTCAGATAAAACAGTCTCTATAATGTAGAAGGCAAAACAACATAATCTTTATCAACTAGACAAAAAGCTAAAACAACCTCAGATAAAACAGTCTCTATAATGTAGAAGGCAAAACAACATAATCTATATCAACTAGACAAAAAGCTAAAACAACCTCATATAAATCAATCTCTATAATTTGGAAGGCAAAACAACACATTATCTCAGGTTATTAATGTCCTGTGTTCTTTCAGCAAAATCTGAGACGCTCCCATTGTGTGCATTGGTTAAGTGTTAGGATTTAGAGCAAGGTTAAGGAAGACGGAAAGAAAGACCCCAATATATTGTCTAAGGACTCTTCCAAGTGGTGCTCTCTCTCATCCTAACCATGTCGTTAACACAACTGAAATGCAGCTTAGGATAATCCTAGGGTTTTGCTTAGCGGTGATAGCACACTTATTATAAAATGAGGTGGCAAACAAAGTACTTGTTTTGGTTCATTATTTTCCTGACACTTGAAAGTTAAAAACACAACTTTAAGACGAACTAATAGCAAACTGTAGTTAGCGTCATAACATGAAAGGTGTTTTCCGCTAACAG
The DNA here is from genome assembly GCA_033807755.1 of Ellobium chinense. NCBI lineage: Eukaryota > Metazoa > Mollusca > Gastropoda > Ellobiida > Ellobiidae > Ellobium > Ellobium chinense. The sequence continues at coordinate 244,240 of JAWQUT010000681.1, forward strand.
AAATCTCCGAGTAAATAAAGGTGATGTAAGCTACACATACATTATCACATTTAGTCACAGTCACAAGCAGACTGACTACCTCAGAGGTAGGCAATCTGCAAACTGGGCTATTCTTTTGCTGGCTACAACCCAATATATCCTTCACATGTCACAGACAAGGTTAGTCTCAAAATCATTAGTTAAAACATAACTGTGTAAGACAATGCAAGACATTAATGGTATTATTATCGTTATATTGTATTACTATACTATAACATTATTATTTATTAACACCATAATTTTCTTGGATTGTCTAGCACGCTTTTTTCCCTCTCCTGAAAAATTCATTCAAATGAGATAAGGTAACTGCGTATGACTGATGATTTTTTTGTACAACTCAATTTGTACAACATGTATTCCGCAAGAATTTATAAAAACTTACACTTCTGAGCATAACCTCTGTCTTTTTCAGGTCAAAGTCTCTAGCTGGAAAAGAGTTGAGGCAAACAGGCTGAACAACCTCTTACATGCATTACATTAGGCAAGGATGAGAATGAGAAAGATAATTATGAGCTAACGGTAACAGGAGTGTGGGAAAGGTGAGTTATATTTTACAAAATAAAATTACAGCAGATAATGACTGATGAACAGAGCTCATTACCTCAAAGGCTTCATCTTTCTTTTCTCTTTCTTTACTAATTCAGCAACTCTGCACCTTGTGAGCTCCATTTCAATGCTACAAAACAAAATCTACTAGTTTTATCTAGTTGATTTTATGGCCCATAATAAAGAGTATTTGATATATATCAGGTCTCAGGGGGAAAAAGGGCGGGGCAGATGTGTGTCTCTGGTGTCACTGAGGCTTGGGCACTCAAATAAAAGATGCTCAACTATCTCACAGGGACATGTACACAGTTGGCACATTGGGGAATGTTGAGGTTGTATCTTGTGAAGGTGCATGTTGAGAGGAATATGTTATGTTCTCAGGTGGAAGATAATGGCTTGGTCCCTCCTAGGCCAATAAAGGTATTGTCAGGCTTGCTCATTATCCAAGGATACATGAAATTCAAGATGCCCTTGCCAGGCATACATGCTGGTGCATCTGCTGCTAGAGGTCTACTTTTTAACAGTTTCATTTCACATACATCTTGGGTTTTGCTTCTCTATCATGCTGAAATGTTGATTACAATACAAATGAAAATTTGTCATTGCATGGGAGAATTTTGAATTCATAGATGTAAATGCAGTATGATGAGGCAAAAATCTAAGCTCTGTGAGAGTAAGGCACTGAAGAAATGAAATTTAATTATTAACGTTATTACCTCTCAGCCACCTGAGCAAGTAATGATCATCCTCTTCAGGTTTTAAGATATCCTGGACATTCTCTCTAAACTGCAATGGAAAGAAAAGGAAGCTATACATTTTGACCATATTGTTTAGGTCATAAAGTTATACAGTAGAACTCTGATAACATAAACATCATTTGGACCAAGCTTTTAAAGATGCTTTTGATCAGAAGTTTTGTGTTATCCACAGTGATATTTATGAGGAATACATGGTTCCAACAACTGCTGGCTGGAAGTGTGTTAAGCCGGGAATGGTGTTAAACAGTGTTTATGTTAACAGAGTTCCATTCTACTTCCACTGATCGTGTCAGGGCTACCATAAATACGGTTATGCAGCCTGCACTAAAGTTGGGTACTGTGATGTCTGAATATTGACAGCACTATTTTAAGAGACATTGATTGTATATCGATGTTTTTAGGGACAATCAATGATTTTGATGATTTATCTTCATTAAAGAATGGATCATTGATTTACAGTTTTAGTGATGTCTGGTAACTAATTTCACCGTTCTGTTAAGAAAATAAACAAAAAAAACTGACAATAGCTGCCAAAGGTCTAAGCTTACGGCCAGAGTGATTTTTGCAGTCTCTAAAGAGAAGCTATTATACAAGTGTATTCAGTGCATTAAATTTACAAGTTTTAAATTTTAAATTTACTGAATTATTTCTCTAACCATTTTGAAACACTGGTATACTTTTCTCACAAAACATCGACACCACTGAATATTTTTTTAGCTGTCACTGCCCTGTCCTCACTGCGCATAATTTGCATTCAAAACATGAAAGTGTGAAGGAGAGACCAACAATAAAGCATCATGATCATACATAAGGAAGGTCATGAATTAAAAATGTAATTAATACACTTTTTGCCCTGTATAATTGCAACTGCGTAGGAGTCGGAGAAATGTTGCCACAATGCAGCCTGAGAAACTAAACCACAATGCTCTCACTATTCATAAACTGTTGCAGTTAAAAGGAGAGTTCAGTTAAGCAGGTTACAATAAATGGAGTTAATTTTATTTTAGGAGGAGCTCTCCAGATGTTGCCACTACTTCTCCCACTTTAAGTAAACATTCTTTTTCTGATGCCATTTGAAGCACTAAAGGACATAAGAATGAGATAGTAATAAAACTCTTTGAGAAAATTCTCAGCAATACAACATGATGTTGATCATCTCCTTACATACTGTCACTATATCATGAAAATGGCATGTCATTTTTCACACCTCTGAGAGAGGGAAAAACATATATGGCATAGCCAAAAGGAGTCAGTGTGCATTTTTGCAGTGACAATTTTGGCTGGGGAAATGTTGGCACATTTTAATTTTTTAACATCTCAAGAATGAACTTGATCTCTTAAGCAACAAAAGCACTCTAATTTAAGAATGGCCTCTAACTTAAGCCATTTTTTTGTAGCACAATGGCAATACTGGCATGTCTCGTGAAAGGCTGGGATAAAGGTTCTAACTACCATATCATGCAGATCTTACATACCTCTGCTAGTACAGCAGCTTGTTTCTCACTCAGGTTCCCAAGAAAACCACTCATTATTGAAAATGTCACAGCTCCTTTCCCTGTTTCACAAAGAAAAAGAACAATGAGAGTAATCTCTTAGATATTTAGCAACTTGAAAACCACCTGATAAATCTATCCAGACAGCTACCAGGGCAACAGACTTAAAATTTGGCTTGAGGGTACAAAAAGATATAATTAATCATCATGATACCCTCAAATTTTGTCATCTGGAATCCCCTCTCCCCTTGTATGGCAAAAATTTAGTTGTTTACTTTTTGGTATGTGTGCGCCAGGCAAGTAAGGAAGGGTGCACACCTTCTTTGTTAGAAATGTGACGTCTTTTGCGAGGACCAGAAGAGAGAGCTTGGCAACCTTCGTAGTGGCAACCATCTACATTTCCAAATTTGTTAGCGGAACATCTCATTGATGGCCTTGTGTCAGAGGAGAATATGGCAAGAATCATGGTTGCTTATGAATGAGGCCCAGATATAAGTAACAGCACTTGCAAATCAGTGCCCTGTGTTCTTGTTCTTTTGCTTTTGTTGCATTCATCTTGGCTTGCCTAGAAAATGACACCCTCTTTGTTAAGAACCACCCAAAGAATAAAGCCCAGGATAATCCAAAACTGTACTTCATTTAGCCGTTTAGGTTTTTAGTTAGGGACAAGGTTAGGATTAGGAGTAAGGGTGCAAGGACTTGGAAGAGCAAGCACTTTACCGGAAGATGGGGACTGGCAGAGAGGGGGGAGGGGAGGGGGAGAGGAGGACATCCCTTGAAACTGAATGCCTGGAAATCCATTTTGTCCAGGTAGGACTAGGGCCCATGGACTTCCCAGAGAAGGGTGCTTTGCCTTCCCCTAAAACTAATCTAAACCCCTAGCGGCCTGCAGCACCCTCAACATAGGTCTGCGGGAGCTCAAAAAAAAAAAAGAAGAGAAAAGGGAAGAGACAGGTTCAACAAAGGACGATGAGAAAGCAGAGTAGAGGGTGGGTGGGCTGACGACGAAAATAAAGATCTAGACTAGACTAGATCTAGACTAGTCTAATTACTGTCTAGAGTTACGGCCCTGCCCAAGATTATGCTGTCTAGATTTAGATCTAGCCACCTTTGACGTGCGATGAACATAAAACTGTCACCCACACTAACCGTCCAATTTTTGTGACTGACTCGGCTCAACCTTCCTCAATCCGTTCCTAAGCAAAGTTTACTCAGGTGATGTAGTTTTGCTTTTCTTGGATAACTCTTCTGTAGTTCGGGTAATTTAAGCCTGAAACCGAAAAGAACCGTAGTAAAACCCGTAAATTACCTGACCACCGTTTCAAAGTTTGTTGTAAAACAAAGACTCAAATCTATTTCAAACTGCCGTGGATTTTTTTTTTTCACTGAAAATGTAGAAATGCGTTCAGATCTTTATGTAACCTGACAATAAGTAGAACCAATAATTTCCAAAGAATAACATTTAAGATACACTTATTCAGCAGATATAGACTAGTAGGCCTACAAAGTGGAAACTTTCGTACCGGTAACAGAAATGCGGAGTGAGCAGACGCAAACAGATGCTCACACAAAGTTCGATTCCCACCACATCACTTTCTTTCCTTCTTCCATTTTCTCTCTGCATTTGTCTTCATGAGCACTTTCCCCTTTATCCTACTTTGTGTGAGCATCTGCGTCTGCTCACTCCACACTTATTCAGCAGGATATTTCTTGTAAGCTTTCTATGTGATCATTTCAAACAATTACCAGGCGTAGATCTATACTAGTCAGTAACTGCTACGAGCCAGAAAAAAATAAATTTGATTATGGATTATTTTCAAAATGGGAGATCATGATCATAGTTAAATAGCGCGCAAATGAGGGGAAAGACCAGTGATTTTCCAGGTATGAAGATTCCAACAGCAGTCCCTATATAAAATCAGAAAAATTTGCCATTGGGAGGGGGGGAAGGGGTTGGATTTTAATTTTAAATGCTTAGATAGGTGCAAATATATGTGTAGACTCAGAATAGGTGAGGTTTAGTCACTCAAGTATAAAATTTGTGGTTGTTGCTAGCATGCTAGATGGGTAAGGTTACCCTGTTTACTGAGTGAAAAGGCCTAAAATATTAGGTTGTCTGCTTCACTGCCTAAGTTCTCAAAATCTAACTGGTTCAGGTGCATTTTTCTTTGTGTCAAAATTTGGAGGAAGAGCTAAACAACATTTTTGGAAAGTATTTTGAAACGGCACCCCAGGATAAGTTAATGAGAGGTGTAAAACCTAATATAGCCAACAGTGAAAAATACATTGGCATCTTCATACCTCCAATACAAGCGACTGTTGATTGGCTGATAGCCTACTGATAGGCGTTGATTTTGGCAGAACAATACAGTCTCCTAGAACTCTGTTTGGAGACTCCCGTACTTCTTGCAGTCAATCCAAATGAGACTTCTGTCGCTCAACTGGGAACTAAGAAAATCACGATTTGAAGATAAAAAGGGCCTTCCGATATCAAAACTGCTTACTGTAGGTGTAATACTATGTCACGACTAAATGAAACAATCTTGTCTTGTTCACTATGTTTAATGTTGTGTGTACGTCTGTGTGTTTGTCTTGCTGAGCTACCAAATGAAAGCCAACGGCCTTTGTTTGAAGAGGGGGGCGGGGAAGTTTGTGGTGTGTGTGTGTGTGTGTGTGTGTGTGTGTGTGTGTGTGTGTGTGTTTGTGTGTGTGTGTGTGTGTGTCTCTCTCTCTGTCTGTCTCTCGTGCCTAGCGTTATGACTGCTAGTCCTCTGTTCGGCTTCGGGAAAGACCCCGGCCACTAGATCTACGCCACTTTTTTTGGAGTGGCAGCGTGGTCGTGTATAGACGTCTGCCTGATTCCAAACTGACGGCGAGGCGATGGGTGCCGATGCAGAGGTCGCGGGTTCGATTCCCACCACTTGACTTTCTTTCCTTCTTTCATTTTCTCTCTGCACTTGCCTTCTTGAGCACTTCCCCCTTTATCCTATTTGACTCCTGTTTACTGTAGTAAATCAAGAGTAAATAATATCTATGTAGACTATATTAATAAAACACCTTCATTTTATGGGCAAATGGTCCTTCATTAAGGACACATCTATAATGTGATACCGTATGGAATTGTTCTTCGGTCGCAATTTCTGGCCAGAATAAGCTGCGTCATTTTTCCCACCTAATGAAAGTGTATACATTATGTTTTTATGCCGTACCAATAACTTGATTTAACGAGAAATGGACAGGAGCCTCATTATGACCATTGGCAGTGTATTTCTTTTCACTGCAGTAAAGGTGTCCGATATAAAACACGAGAGATAATAAAATTAATTACAGTAAATCAGCAAATTCGCAGTTCTTACCTTTGATTGTAAAGGTCTTTGGAACCTATTGGTTGTTTTTTTTTTCTTTCTTCTTTTGGCCCTATTAACATTTTGTGTTATTCTACAAACACTACTGTGATTTCGTGAAATTTCTTCCCAGGAGATTAAAGTACTTCTTTTGCCCGATCTTTTAACAGGAAGAACAAAAAAGGGGGTTGGGGGGGGGTGGTCAACCCCCAAAATTTTTCATAAATTATCTCTTTCAAAAAAGGTCTCCTTGAATTCTGATTTGGTCCCCAATTTTGCATGAGGCTGCTTTTGACCGCGTGCTAATACAGAGGCCTACACCTTTTGTTTTTAATCTAAAAGGCTCAAATTGTATCTGAAACTTTAAAATTGGATGCTTTATTTAGATCACAGATCATTTTATATACAGTAGTTCTGCACCCTAACACTGGCTGGTAGGGTCAGACAAAAAAAGGGGGAATTCATATTATTAGCGGATTAATTGGTTGTACACAATAAGTGATTTGCCCCTCTAACTCTAATAGGTGCCAAAAACTTAACCTCTCCCCACATTTAATTATTTCTTACATATGTTTTGCGTAGTCAGTACTAGTGATTTTTTTTTTTTTGCATTCTTTACTGTTGAAGTGTCTCTTGCTTCTTTAATGACAGAGGATGATATTCCTGAGGTGAGGTATATTTGCAGAGGGACACAGAAAATTGTCAATAGTCTCACTCACTGAGATGAATGTTTTGAGTAGTCAGTAGTGATGCATTCTCTACTGTTGAAGTGTCTCCTTCTTGCTTCTTTAATGACAGAGGGTGATATTCCTGTGTTGAGGTACATTTGCAGAGGGACACAGAAAGTTTTCAATANCTGCGTCTGCTCACTCCACACTTATTCAGCAGGATATTTCTTGTAAGCTTTCTATGTGATCATTTCAAACAGTTACCAGGCGTAGATCTATACTGTACTAGTCAGTTAATGCTACGAGCCATTAAGAAAAATATAATATTTGATTATGGATTATTTTCAAAATGGGAGATCATGATCATAATTAAATAGCACGCAAGTAAGGTGAACGACCAGTGATTTCCAAGCGACTGTTGATTGGCTGATACTGATAGGCGTTTATTTTGGCAGCTATTATTATCCTTGGCAGCACAATACAGTCTCATAGAACTCTGTTTGGAGACTCCCTTACATCTTGCAGTCAATCCAAATGAGATTTATGTCGCTCAACTGGGAACTGAGAAAATCACGATTTGAAGATGAGAAAGGCCATCCGATATTAAAAACTGTTTATTGTAGTCAATCAAGAGTAAATAATTTCTATAAAGACTATTTTAAAAAACCGTCATTTTATGGGCAAATGGTCCTTCATTAAGGACACATCTATAATGTGATACCGTATGGAATTGTTCTTCGGTCGCAACTGTCTCAGCCTTTTCCCACTGCATGGGCGACATGTTGTCACTTCAAACAATTTCTGGCCAGAATAAGCTGCGTCATTTTTCCCACCTAATGAAAGTGTATACATTATGTTTTTATGCTCTACCGTGTAACTTGATTTAGCGAGAAATGGACAGGGGCCTCATTATGACCATTGGCAGTGTATTTGTTTTCACTGCAGTAAAGGTGTCCGATATAAAACACGGGAGATAATAAAATTAATTACAGTAAATCAGCAAATTCGCAGTTCTTACCTTTGATTGTAAAGGTCTTTGGAACCTATTGGTTGTTTTTTTTTTCTTTCTTCTTTTGGCCCTATTAACATTTTGTGTTATTCTACAAACACTACTGTGATTTCGTGAAATTTCTTCCCAGGAGATTAAAGTACTTCTTTTGCCCGATCTTTTAACAGGAAGAACAAAAAAGGGGGTTGGGGGGGGGTGGTCAACCCCCAAAATTTTTCATAAATTATCTCTTTCAAAAAAGGTCTCCTTGAATTCTGATTTGGTCCCCAATTTTGCATGAGGCTGCTTTTGACCGCGTGCTAATACAGAGGCCTACACCTTTTGTTTTTAATCTAAAAGGCTCAAATTGTATCTGAAACTTTAAAATTGGATGCTTTATTTAGATCACAGATCATTTTATATACAGTAGTTCTGCACCCTAACACTGGCTGGTAGGGTCAGACAAAAAAAGGGGGAATTCATATTATTAGCGGATTAATTGGTTGTACACAATAAGTGATTTGCCCCTCTAACTCTAATAGGTGCCAAAAACTTAACCTCTCCCCACATTTAATTATTTCTTACATATGTTTTGCGTAGTCAGTACTAGTGATTTTTTTTTTTTTGCATTCTTTACTGTTGAAGTGTCTCTTGCTTCTTTAATGACAGAGGATGATATTCCTGAGGTGAGGTATATTTGCAGAGGGACACAGAAAATTGTCAATAGTCTCACTCACTGAGATGAATGTTTTGAGTAGTCAGTAGTGATGCATTCTCTACTGTTGAAGTGTCTCCTTCTTGCTTCTTTAATGACAGAGGGTGATATTCCTGTGTTGAGGTACATTTGCAGAGGGACACAGAAAGTTTTCAATAGTCTCACTCAGTGAGATGAATTGGATGATGTGTTGATAGACTTTGTTAGTTCTCTGGAGAAATAAGCAATTGTCAGCTGTCAAGCACATTCATTTCCCTACAAATTGGTACCAATGTTGCTGAAATATCTGTCTTAGATCATTCTTATGGCCCAATTAAGAGTTTGATACCTCTCAAAATAGCCAATTCTCTTGATGGTATACCTTATGCTACTTTGATAGTTCCCATGAACCTACAGTTCAACCCTAAAATTTAGCCATGGTAGCCTGTTTGGAAGGGAACAAGTAGGGAATGGTCAGAGGGGAGTGACCTGGGAGTGATTGAGAGGGAAGGGAAAAGTGACCCCCTCTTGGCTGGTCATTGTTTCCATGTAAACACCTTGGCATGAGCAGATAGTTTTTAGTTGACCATATTTGCAACCCTTGATGATAAAATCCACTTGTAACCACACATTTAAAACCTAAAAGTGATCATATTGGCATTTCTTAAAGGGTGATTGTGTTATTG
>JAWQUT010000681.1:254228-264446 GCA_033807755.1 Ellobium chinense
GCACTTTGGTGTGCAATTATGTATAGAAATCCAGTGCACTCATGGAGATAAGTTGCACACCAAGTCATGTGCATTACAGTCTCTGAATAAGGGTAGTGTCTTCTTAAGACCTAGTCTTCTGATATGTAATTTCATTAAAACTCACTAGGACTCTCCCAAGATGTACTTGGCTTAGGTTCAGAGGTAGAGTTATGGTTTGGTGCAAGGTTAGAGAAGAGAGAGGGTCCCTGAGTATGGTCAAAGGAAACCTCCAACAGTAATTTCTCATCCCTAACTCTACCCCTAGTGTTTATAATATTTAAGATTCAAAATTTTCATTAGGCTCTAGGCCAGTAACATAAATTCAATGCATTAACTGAAGGATATCAAAGAAAGAAAGGACGAAGAGAAGGAAATGAGGAAAGAGACATGGAATAAGAAAAGAAAGAAAAAAGTCAGAAAGAAAGAATGGGAGAGAGAAAGAAAAAAAAAAGAGAGAAATAAAGGCAGAGAGAAAGAAAGAAAGAAAGAAAAAAAATAGAAAGAAAGAGAGAAAAACATGTGCTAGATCTGATGGTAAATAACATAATGTACGAGTTACTTTACTTTCTCACTACTCATTCTCTCACATACAGGTCACTATGTCTTGCATGCCTCATCATTCTCACTTTTTCTCTCATACAATCCATTATACAGTATTACCTTTTTTCCACACTGACACATCTCAATAAAAACTAACCCTGGTGCAGGGCAGGGCAGAACTGAGATAATATGAATGGAGTTTTTGAACTTGAGTTCAGTTCGCATGAACTTGATCTGAGCTTTGTAGATATTTTGGATGAACTGATGTGGACCTGAACTGTAGTTATACTGAGTGCTTGATCTGAACTTCAAATTTTTCTCCTAACTTTCAGCTCACTTCAGATTTACCTCAACTATCAGAATCAAATGTCAATTTAAAAAAGCAAGAGGAATTGATCTCATCTGAAAACTACTTAATTTTCAGGGAACTGAGCTCAACTTGATCTTAGGGCTTTTTTCCTTTAGTGACCTGAACATGATCTAAATTGACTTCTTTGGTGATCTTGCTTATTCCTGCATCTTTGGGGGATCTCAGGATCTTATTATATGAGCACTTAGTGCTTGAAACTTGAAATGACGATGTGATGACTGAGGACATACATGTACACTGTATGTAATTTTAGAGGAAACAAAATATTCATATTCACAGTAAATGAAATTTCTTTATTGAAGTACCACTTGTAGATTCATCCAACATGAAAGAAACTTTTCCTTGGATCTGAGTCAAGTGAAACTAAGGTAAAATGCCAAATCGTCTAGAAGTTAGATAGTAATGAAAACAACATGAATCTGAAAAATTCATAAAGGCACATCTAAATCTAAATAAATAACGCTGTAACAATGGCATGCATCAAAAACAAAAAACAGAAGCCAAGTGTAATTTTAAAACAAAATCAGAAGATACTGCTTTTCACCAAGGCTATACAGTTACACACATGAAGTTATAATATCATTTTCTCCAAAAAAAGGATGGCTTTGACTTTGTTAGATGTTTCCTGGAAATTTATTATGACATGAGCAGTCGGACTGGACAACCTTTAAAAATGTAACATTCTCTGTAACTGACATTCACAATCCGTTAAGGAAGACTCATATAATTTGCTCTCTCCTGTCTAAATTACATTATCAGAGGCTCTCTCATATTTCATACCATGTTCCTACACTGTCTGCAGTTTAACATAAAGCGTAGGTATAAATATGTCATTATATATCTATATGTCATTACATATGTCATGTGGAGCAACTTGGCTGAACGGTTATGGGTTGGTCACAAGATCTAAAGGTCCTGGGAAAGCATTTCGTTCACATTTTCCTTAGTCCACCCGTCTATAAAATGGGTACCTGGCCATAGGCAGTTGAAGATATTGTCAGAATCCTAGTAATTAGCGCCTGTAAAAGGCAGCGTAACTGTATGCTTCCCATGGAGCTGAGAATGTCTAAGAGAAATCAGGCTTGCTAGAATAATAACAGTGTGAAGTCACATGAGCAGGTATTAGGCTGGATATGAGACTTATAAGTCACATTATTATTATTATTATTACTAAGAGTGATGAACAATACACACAAACATTTCTTAAGAGGCAAACTTGTATGAGCATAAAGTCAGTAGATTTAATTCATTTCTGCAACATAGACAGGAATGTCCAAGGCATACAGAAAACATGAGACAAAAAAGAATCAGTACCTTTTAGATTCTGACTTTTCTATGCAAACCTGTTTCTCACAACTTTTTCTAACTTTGTAAGACTTCTGATAGAATTAGGACAGTTTCTAATAGTGGGTATTTTCTGCCTTTCTTCTCAAAATTGATCTTGCACAGTAACTATGTTAAAAATCCTTACAGATGCACTTTCCAGATAATGTGTAGCAGTTTAGACATAACAGCCTGCGCCCACATATTTGCTTTCTTCTTTACAGCATATGCCTCACTCACTAACTGACTACATCATACGAAAATGAAAGAATCCATAAAATTGTTTAACATATTTTTCACTGCCTATGGTAAGGAAAAAATTGTAAACTTTTATTTATTATTTTCCTGTTGCTAAGACAGCTAAGAACATGTGTCATAATGGATTAAAATTACAATGTATAGTATAATACAAAAGTCATTCACACTGCCCTAAAAAACGATAATAATAAACTAAAAGTAATGGGATGCTAATAATTATTTTCTTGCAAATTTTGAAAAGGCTAAGCTTTCTTCATGAAGTTTTAAGAGTAAACTAAAATTATGAAGGCTTCAATATGAGGCACTGATTAGTTAACAAGCAGGTTATAGTTTACAAGAGAAAGAAGGAAAGACTATGGCTTAAAATGATTAAAAGAAAAGGGGGAATTGAAAATTCCATCAGTAAAATGATTTTTATATTAATGTAAAGTGCAGTTTGTAAGAGGGGCAATATGACTTGCATTAGCAGTATATGGCTTGTATGGAAGTAATATTAGGAAGTACTGTATTAAAAAGTTAACAGGAATTCCTATGCATTTCGCAATGACATTACACTAATTTTAGATTAAAACTTTTCACAATAGACTGTATGTTCTAGATAGAATATGAGCATAGACTGTGTGATGAATGCAATGTAATTGAAGATGAATATCATGTGTTTATAGAGTGTCCAAGATTTGCCAGCTTTAGAAATAATCTCCTTCCAAAGAGAGTATGCATCAAACCAAGTATGCACAAATTCATTTCTTTCATTAAATTCATGAAATCAGAGGAAGTTTCGAAATTTTCACTACTATGTTTTAAAATACTTCAAAGGTATCAGAGCTTGGTATTATAAACATCTTGTGGTGTGTGCTTGCTTTTCACGAGAGAGAGAGAGAGAGAGAGAGAGAGAGAGAGACTGTTAGCGATCGCCTCAGAATAGGGAAGAGATAGGGGAAAGGGTTTCGAAGGGTTTTCGTGTGTGTGAGTGCGTGCGTGGATGTGGGTGTGTGAGTGAGTATGGGTTTGTGTGTGTGGGTGTGTGTGTCTGTATGTGAATTAGCGTGCGTGCTTTTGTGTATGTGTGTGCGTTTACATGTGTGGATGTTGAATTATCAATTGTTAACACATAATATTGTATTTATTCGAATTGGCTGAAGGCTATAATAAAATTGAACTTGAACTTGAACTTGAGTGTACATATTATCATGGCATACAAATTTCAGAATTTAAATTTTACAAAAATCTTAGAAAATATTATCCTGATCATTCTTCCCTACAAACACCAGCCCTCCCAACCACATTCACTTTCCCCGTGTCTTTTCCAACCACTGTGGGTAGATAGATTAGTACAACTCAGTCCATAACACCCAAGCATAAAAACAGGAGCACCGCTAGAACCGAAACAGGTATCTGCAGTATAGGCCCACTTATGTGGCTCGTTCTTATCTTTACGGCCACTCCATTCCCCAACACTAATATGCTTACTCAGACCATGTGGGTGAGACACACAAATGACAGGAACTTTAGACATGTCCCCACCACTTTGAGACCTCTTGCAAATGTCATGCAATTTACGACGAATATCATAAAAACGACTGACCCATTCCTCAAGCTTGTTACAGGTATTCTCATCATGAGTTACACAGTATATCATACACAGATCTTTGCTTTCATCACTTCTCGGTACCTCCACACCTTCCAGTTTTGGACACTTCCCTAAGTCTTCATCACGATCATAACCAACATCACATTTGGTGTGTCGACACTCCTCATCATCGTAAACAACATGATGTGCTGTTAAAATATCAAATTTGGCCCACTGTGCTCGTGCCTGATCTGGGCACTTTCTGCATTCCTCACAAGGACATTTTCCACCATCCTTATCCGCAAACTTTCTAACAACACGTGTCACCCTTCCTGATCCAACTCTTGTCCATTTTTTGCCTTTCATATCTGAACCCGGCAGTCTTTTCGGCCTGTCCCAACTGGTGTAATTGACCGTCATTCTCACAGTCAGATGGATTATAGCATTGATGTAATCAATCCAGAGTGTATTATGGTAACGTGGGGGTACATGCTGAGGTAGATAAATATCAGCTACAGATATAAACTTGGTGTGGCCAGGATTTTTGGTGCAGAATTCCATCTTGTCATGTAGATCACTTTCATGAATAAAATGCTCTACTTCATAGTAACCTGAATGTGAGATGCACAATAAAAATATATTAATACTGTATTTTCAAAGCCATGTATATAATTTCATTTCCATCACCTAATGATCTAGTACTTAAATTTATTAAATCTAAGCACCAGGGTATTGTCCATACAAACTGCAGTTCAATTCACTTTCCTAATCAGTCAGCCAGGAGAAACAATCCTGTGTGTCATGACTTGAAAGTGAAGCCTGAAAACAGAAATGACTAAGGAATGCCTCTAGTTACTCACTGATAAGCATTGTAATGGGAAAACAAACCAATGAAAAATATATACATAAGCCAGCATCAAGTGGCCTAATTTAACTACACTGAGATTTGAGAGCTGTTTTTCATCTTTTCAGAAGATCAATTTACAACAAACAAGGCCATAATACTTTTCACATACAAAAACATTACAATAGACAGAAAATGAATCTGAGCTATATGCAGTGAAATTCTGTAAATATAACCATTGCTTTATAAAAACTACACCTGCTTTTACAAAAGCACTCAGGAGTATTTATATCACAATCCTCTGGCAATATATCTTTACACCATTGGCATAAAGGGTGGGTGTCTCATTTGGTTGTAAACAGTGTAGAATATATTTGTATATATCGTGTCATGAAAACATTTACGTGATATTATAGAGTTGCCCCGAAGTTCAGTCTTGAAAATAAATCCCAACAGCTTATATCTCATTTATTTTTATAAGCAGGATGCTGTAATTTCCTTTTCTCTAATGTCACTCAATAATACCTGATTTAGAATTCTAAGTCAAAGGAGGAGCAATACTAAAATTGTGTTTGCCCATAAATGTGACCAGTTCCTATAAGGCCTGGCAATAACAATTTTGTTTTCACTGTTAGCTGTACTTATGACTATCGTCCTTATTAAAATAGGCCTAACTATATCTATTTTGCATTTAAGATATCATCATCATCATCATCATCATCATCATCGTCATCTCCATCATCATCTGCATCATCAATGTCTGAACCATCCACTAATACTCACTCATTTTGCTAGTGGGATGTTGATCTGGATCTGGATGGTGACTGAGCATATAATATCAAGTCCAGTACTGATTGTTTTTAAGGCCTGTTGAGGGAGGCAAAAAGTGTTTCAATAATAAGAAACAGTAACACGGTGCATGCACATACATCAAATGTTGAAATTTATAGTAGAGAATGGTCAGCAGACCTAAAGGTGAATAGTCAGAAGGCCTACAGATGGATTGTGAGCAAGTCTAAAGGCCTAAAACTCCTTAAAGTATAAGAAAATAATTTAAGGTTACAGACTTCTAATTGGCTGAAAATAACATGCTGTTACATGCGTTAGGAAGACAGTAAAATGGAGAATGGGCCCTAGATTTGTGAACCTACCTGCGAATTATTTTACATTCTCTCCTGATTTGTAAATTAAACCTGAAGTTTGGTTCATTCGCTTCTGTTTCGGTGTGGCCTTCTGTGCGGAGCACTTGTTGTTAAGGAAACTGGTTAGCTTGTTTACACCTTTCGATGTATCGGTTCGCAGCTCGAAAATGAACTGCAAGATCTATATTTTGAACATCACTTTTAATAAGCTCATTGAATTCTGCAAATAATTAAATAAGACCTAGAGATTGTGGAATTTCTTGCGAGTGACAGTAGGGGAAAACAGTTTATTGGCTCAAAGAGGGAAATTGGATTAGGCTTCTGTAACCTGAAGTGGGAAGTATTTTCACTATCACTGTGTTTACTCAGTCTCATTCTCACTTGTATAAATCCTGACAAATTGGAGTTTAAGCTTATGCTGGCTGACGAAACCAATGTTCATCCTCTATAGTCCCTCCCCTACCCCCACCAACTTCACCTAAAAATCAAAAAGGGGGTAAGACATGTCTTGTTTATGTTTTGCAGTTGTTTGAGCACATGTGGTATCTAACCAGGCTTCTTTGCTGCCCAAAGAGCAAACAATAGTACACATACACTCATGTGCCTAGAATTTCTGAAGGTGTGTACCTGGGCATTTTCAAGGAACTTAAAGGTAACGTACTGCCTTCTTCGTTGCTTCCTCTAAACTTACACGATTATGCGATTCACCTCTTTCATATTTCAAGACATCCCCCCCCCTCCCCCCATGCAAAAAAAAAAAGTTGCCCACTTCATATCCTCTTCTTTCCTGCACTCCACAGTATGCTTTACTTTAGCAACACGTAAAATCCCTCTAAAAATTTGTATCTCCCCCCCTCCTCTTAAATTTATGACAAGGGGGTCATATCTCCCCTAACTCATATGACCTGAAGAAGGTACTTTCTTGTCTAATACTGAGCCACGCCAAGCCAAACCCTGCCCCTCTAGCCCTCACAGTGGTCAATAAACCAAAAACAAGAATAACCTGGGAGTCCCAGCTGTATAATTTTGCCAACAAAACTCTGCATTACACTCCTACATTAGATATAGACTAGACTAGTCTAGATCTATCCTTGGCTAGACTATATCAATTTAGGAAGGAATTCTGAATGATCCAGTGAATGAGACTTACACCCCAAACCGGAACTCATGCTTACTAATACAACCCGAACCCTACTACTAACCCTATGCCCTGACCCTGGTCATATCCTTAGCCCTAACCCTAATGCCCATCGAGAAAGGAGAATCGGTGGAGGCGAGTCCGTAACTCTAACTAGTCTAGTCTAACTAATGTCCGTCCACACAGGAGCATCAGGTGTGGGTCTCATTCAGCATTCTCCCATCATCACATTCATTTGAAGCCAAGTCTCACACTAGGTCTAGACTAGTCTGTATAGTCTAGATCTAGTTTTGTTGCCAACCTACCTTCCAAGAATGAGTGATCCTTGGTAGCAACAGAGCCTCTGCAGCTAGACTAGTCTAACTCTACTAGCCACACAGCTCAGCAAAACAAGAAAGCAGTCCAGTGGTGGTGACTTCCAGACGGTTTGAAGCTCAATTTTATTCTAGAGTCACTATTGAAGCGCATCAAAAGGCGTTGGTGGGAGAGAATTCAAGATCGAACAGACAACTTTTCATCTAAGATGATGCCTTTCCTGCTGAGTCGCAAACACACACTGTTGTCACTTTCAGTTTATCACTAGGTTTAAAGTGTAAACTTCACGCCCGATTTATTGTTTTCAGTAATGATGGGCAAGTTCGAACCCGGATTCGAACTTTAAAATTGGTCTGGATTCGAATACTTGGTTCAAAAAATTGGTTCTTAAAATTCGGCTCTCTCTGCAAATGTACAGGTGTACCCCTTAAGTTTTATTTACAATGAAAATACACTTTACAAGACTCCAAGAAGAATCTAGTCGCAATTTTCTTGCCACCTTGAGAAGTACAAGCACAAATTCCATAAATATTCCCTTCCAATCGGATTTGATTTCGTTTTTGAATCCACCGAGCACTAGCTGAATCAAATATCAAATCATGTACGATTCGAAACTGTCCAACCCTGGTTTTCAGGCCAAAAAATGATGTTCGAAGAGGCTTAAGCCACCGCAGCATTACGTCACAGTCTTAGCCAGATAGCATATCTCAGAGTCAGCCAATTTGCAAGTTGGGCTATTTTAAGTATGTGTTACAACTCTATTCATCCGTCCAAATTTTTAATGTCAACAAAGTAAATTACAAAGTCACTGGTTAAATGACAGCACCAAAGCTTACGACTAGGTTGCTGTTTCTTTCTTTCTCCTGATAAATTCACTAAAATGAGATAGGCACACCCTATCACTGCCACTGTGGTGCATATCACTGGTGTTTATCTGCTTTGAGTTCCTCAGCCAACTTGGCATATTTAACATAGGGGATTTCCCTAGTATTACGTCAATATTACGTCGGCAGGTTCAGTCAGTTTCACTTGCGTCTAGACAGAAGGTCAGCCGGCCTAATGCGCATGTGCAGAAAGAGCAATCAGCTGTGTTTATACTGGAAAACGGAGACATAAAATATCAAAAGAATAAGATAGACAGCGCGTAATAAATGTTGGGTTAGCTGTGAATATAGTCGAAACCTCAGCAATTACCGACAAATGTGGGATTATGGATCAGTTTGATTAGCACAGTGACTGTGCAACAAGACTGCACACTTAGAAATCGAATTTCCTGATAATTTAGAGATGTAGACTAGACTAAACTAGTCGAGATCGTGTAAACACAGCTGATTGCTTTTTCCGCACATGCGCAATAGGCCAGCTGACCTTCTGTCTGCAGACGCAAGTGTCAGCTTCGGGGATGGTAGACTAGTCATCCAATGAAATAGGGGTGCTTTTGAGGGTGGGGGGTGGGGGTGGGGTGGTGACTCTGGTAATCTTGTGCGAGCCATGTCCATTATACATCGTAATGCAAGAAATCGAACTTGTACAACCGATGACTTCAAAAATTAAAAAAAAAGAAGAAATTGGCTGCACACTAGTGCGCACATGCCAACTGTCATGTTGCCACGCACAGGGATTTTCCATAGCAGAAAGGTGAAATGGCGTCTCTAAAAGCTGTTTTCCTTTTATATTGGGCAGTTACGTCATAAATTGTTGGGCAAAATCTTGAAATGTAGGACTCAGTGTGTAAAATGTCTGGTGTTATCTATATTAATAAAACGCGTCAGCCAAATTTGTGTCACAGATTTCTTGAGAACTACATAATGAAAAAACATGCAGTTTTCACCTAAATTCGTAGAAATATATACGAAAGGTAACTATACACATTAGTCCTCTTTATGTTATTTACCCTTTTTTAAAAAAAAAGAAGGTGTATAGCAACGAAATACAATCTCCGATAGATCTTTTCAATCCGCCCGATTCGCCTATTGTCCAACTTTTTCACGGAGTCTAATGCATTCGTCTATGATGCCTTTCGGTGCGCTAGGTATTCTTTCACCGCTGGTGCGTTGCCTGCCTGCCCATGTGTAAAATGGGGTGTTAGTCTTGTTCATTATCATTCTCTTTAACGGTTTAGGACTTCTTCCCTATTGAATTTGCTTCAAAATCGTGGGTAAGGAAAATTATTCTCGCTGCAGGCTAAAAGCATAAAACCACAGTGGCAGCTCTTGGGCGAACAGCTGGATAACTCCTGTCTAGACGGGCGAGTTGTTCAGGGAATAATCAGTTCACGTCCCACGAAATTGACATTTTTACACGACATCTGATAGATCTACATGTAGCATAGATTTGGTCCAGTTCTATGTAGACTAATAGCTACACATTAAATTGAAAAGGTTGCTGAGAACATTGGTGTGACCGTGCTTTTATGTTTATTTGACGAGACACTGGACAATGAGTAACTGCATACAAGCATGCATGCGTGCGTGCGTGCGTGAATGCGTGAATGATTAAGTGGGTGGGTGAGTGAATGAATAAATGGGTGGGTGGGTGAGTGAGTGAGTGAATGAGTAAGTAGGTGGGTGCGTGCATGAGTGAGTGAGTGAGTGAGTGAGTGAGTGAGTGAGTGAGTGAGTAAGTGAGTGAGTGAGTGAGTGAGTGAGTGAGTGAGTGAGTGAGTGAGTGAGTGAGTGAGTGAGTGAGTGAGTGAGT
>JAWQUT010000681.1:270128-293336 GCA_033807755.1 Ellobium chinense
ACAAAACAAACAATTTGGCTAGTATAGCCTAAAATATTCCTGGCTAAATACAACATTCGTGAAAATGTAACAAAAACTATAACGTTTCGATGTGTAACAATCGTCTGTGTTATTCAAATACTATTGAATCATGAGAAACATTTAGCTGTGTTGTACAAAATGTTTCATTTAAATGTGAGGAAACCAGGCTATAATCAACTTCATTATGACACTTGTAGCCAACATCACAACAGATGTAACTAATGGAGTTGAAGTCAATATTTGGCAAACATGACAAGTAATAAACAATAATGAGTGATTTTACAATACTAATATCCCAGCAGGCCAGATCACTCACAGACTAATCTAACTCAGCTTCCGGGGACCACAGAGTACGGCTGTCATCTTACAGGCGCTGATCATCAACATTCCAACAACAACTTTTCACTGCCTACTGCCAGGAACCCATTATTCAGGACATTCACTTCATGGCTAGAGAAGGAATCAAATCCACGAGCTTTTGACACACACATTTTATATGCAGGAGTGTACGGTGCAAACATGAAAGTCTATTCAGGTATGAAGATGCCAGTAGAACCTAAAATAATTTAAAACAGTCCTTACAAAATCAGAAAACTGGCCATGGCGAGGGGGAAAGGGCTTGGATTTGATTTGACTCAGAATATGTGAGGGTTAGCCACTCAAGTATAAACTTTGTGATTGTTGCTAGATGGGTAAGACAGGGTTTACAGTGTGAAAAGGTTTAAAATATGAGTTTCCTGCTTCACTGCCCCAGTTATCACAATCTAATTGATTTACGGGCATTTTTCTTTGTGTTAAAATTTGGAGGAAGAGTTAAACAACATGTGTGGAAAGAATTTTGACATGGGGCCCCTGGATAAGTTGATGAGAGATGTAAAACCTTATAAAGCCAACAGTAAAAAAAACACCAAAACATTGGAAGAGCATTGCTTTAGTTATGAATAAAGATGAGTCTGAAATGAGACTAGTTTTGTCCAGCTGACCTCATAAATGCACACTTCATGTAAGTTGCTTATCTACCCCATGTTTGTGATCACGACGAAATTTTGTGGCAGTCGGTAACTTGGCACTCACTTGGAGCCCCAACAAGTGATGCGCGGTCACGTGACTGCTCGTGGCGTGCTATGCTAATGAGGCCATGACCTCGGTCACAGGGTGCAGCCTGATTGGCGCGCCTACTCCACTGCCCACTGCCCACTGCCCACAGCACTACTTTATTTTCATCGTGGCAAAGTTACCCAGTAACTTCCTTGACATTGCACGTATATAAAGGTTCATTTTTATATGTTCGCTATTGCATTAGTACAACGTTATTGGAAACTGAGATTGTGACCCTCCGGCTCAAAAGGGACCACAAGTCGCACTTCGCTATTTCCCGTTATAGGCTTCCGAAGGCGACTAGGGTAATCTGGGTCAAAGTTGAGTTTTCATGCTTACTGTGTTGTTTGACATCTAAACTCTGTTCAAAATAAAGATTTAGCCTGAATTATGTGTTTTTATATTTTTTTACAATTTTTTTATGCAGCTGGGTAAAGTAGGTCAATGCTCAGAACGTCAAAACCCAATAATTTTATCATTTTGCTTCGATAAGCCATCAAATTTGACCTTTTTCGGTGCCGGGGCGTGCCACTAGGTCAGGTCATGCTATTCTCAGTTACAGGCTCGTTCATTGGCTATTCTNGAGTGAGTGAATAGCTTAGGTTTGAAGGGTGTGAGAGAGTGAGGGAAGGAGTAATTGCAAGAATCAGTAGTGGGGAGGATGGATAGAAAGAGAGTGAAGTGGTAGGTTAGGGAGAGATGGATAGAGAGAATGGATGGGTGAATAGTTGAATAAGAGAAGTATGAGGAAAATGTGTAGATGAAGGATTTTGTATGTGTATATGTGATAACATTAAAATACATGTGTATATATTTGTATAAAACAAACAATTTGGCTAGCATAGCCTAGTATATTCCTGGCTAAATTTAACGTTCATGAAAATGTAACAAAAACTATAACATTTCGATGTGTAACAATCTCTGAGTTATTCAAAGACTATTGCACCATGAATAACATTCAACTGTGTTGTACAAAATGTTACCATTTAAATGTGAAAAGCCAGGCTACATTCATTATGACACTTGTAGCCAACATCACAACAGATGTAAACTAATGGAGTAGAGGTCAATTCTTGGCAAACATAGCAAGTAATAAACAATAATTAATGAGCGACTTTACAATTCTAATATATCAGCAGGCCAGATCACTCATAGACTGGTCAATCTCTCACAGACTAGTCTATCTCAGCTTCCGGAGACCATAGAGTACAGCTGCCATCTTACAGGCGCTGATCATCAACATTCGAACAACAACTTTTCGCTGCCTATTGCCAGGAACCCATTATTCAGGACATTCACTTCATGGCTAGAGCAGGAATCAAACCCACAACCTTTTGATCCACACATATGACAGGAGTGTACAGTCCCAACATGAAAGCATTACCTTAAAGTCAAGTCTATTAAGGTATGAAGATGCCAATAGAATCTAAAACACTTTTAAACAGTCCTTACAAAATCAGAAAACTGGTCATGGCGAGGGGGAAAGGGCTTGGATTTGATTTGACTCAGAATATGTGAGGTTTAGCCACTCAAGTATAAACTGTTTACAGCGTGAAAAGGTCTAAAATATGAGTTTCCTGCTTCAATGCCCCAGTTATCAAAATCTAATTGATTTACGGGCATTTTTCTTTGTGTTAAAAATTGGAGGAAGAGTTAAACAACATGTGTGGAAAGAATTTTGGCATGGGGGCCCTGGATAAGTTGATGAGAGATGTAAAACCTTATAAAGCCAACAGTAAAAAAAAACACAAAACATTGGAAGAGCGTTGCTTTAGTTATGAATGAAGATGAGTCCTGAAATGAGACTAGTTTTGTTCAGCTGACCTCATAAATACACACTTCATGTTATCTACCCCATGTTTGTGATCACGACGAAATTTTGTGGCAGTCGGTAACTTGGCACTCACTTGGAGCCCCAACAAGTGATGCGAGGTCACGTGACTGCTCGTGGCGTGCTAAGCTAATGAGGCCATGACCTCGGTCACAGGGTGCAGCCTGACTGGCGTGCCTACTCCACTGCCCACTGCCCACAGCACTACTTTATTTTCATCGTGGCAAAGTTACCCAGTAACTTAGTTGACATTGCACGTATATAAAGGTTCATTTTTATATGTTCGCTATTGCATTAGTACAACGTTATTGGAAACTGAGATATAATATAAATGGCAGGGGGTTCCATAGGGAACTGATTGAAAGACTGGAAAAGACAAAGTCCTTAATAAGAAATGAGAATTCATTGCCAATAGAGAACTGTTGTCCTGATTTCCATTTCCTTACTTTAACTTGTCATTACACCTGTAAAGTGTCATAATTATGTCACGCTGACCCCGTGTCCGTTTTACCCCTGTACCTTTTCGTTGATCCTGTACGGCTTGCCTTTGTGAAATTGCGGGCGCATAGTCAAGGGGAGATAACCATAAGAATATTATTATGGTAATTGCGTTAGCTCTTAGATTATGTCCCTTTATATGCGTAGCAGGTCTTTGACACCTATTGTTTTTTCTTCTTTTGGCCCTATTAACATTTTGCGTTATTCTAAATATACCACTGTGATTTGGGGAAATTTCTTCCATGGAGGTTAAAGTGCTTCTTTTGCCCGATCTTTTAACGAGAAGAAAAAGGGGGGTCAACGCCTAAAATTTTTCACAAATGTCTTTTGAAAAAGATCACCTCAAATTCTGATTTGGTCCCCAATTTTTCATTTGGCTGGTTTTGACCGCGTGCGAATACATAGGTCTACACATTTTATTTTTTGGTCTAGAAGGCTCAAATTGTACCTGAAACTTTAAAATTGGATGCTTTACTTAGATCACAGGTCATTTTACACATTTCTACACCCTAACACTGGCTGGCAGGGCCCCAAAAAAGGGGGATTTTATATATTAGCGGATTAATTGGGTTGTACACTATGAGTGATTTGCCCTTCTAATAGGTGTCACAAACCTAGCATCGAATTGGTGTTCATTACAGTATCATGTGAGTTAATTTCCTACCAATGTTGTTAACGTGTTTTTTTTTGTTTCTTTTCTTCCATAGGCATCGCCTGCCTCTGGTTTTGTTTGTTTTGCTATGATGTATAACGTGATCTAGTACCGTCAATAAAAATTCCCCAAGCTTACCTGCGGCCTCAGTCCTTTGTATTGTGTATTTGTGGATGTGTCCATTGAAATCCCACTTCCACCCTTGTCTTAAAGATACACTCTTCTTTAGCTCACTCCCTATTGGCGTTGTCATTCCCAATAGTTCCTACCCCTACCCTCAACATCGTCCATTTCCATAACTCTCTCTTCGGCTCACGCTTGGTGACGTCGGCAGGATTGCCTTGANCTTGTCCTGCTCCATCATGACCATGTCAGTGTTGCTGTTTTGTTTCTGAGAATTTTGGTCACTGTTAATGTCCTTTGCATGCTACCTTACCTTTTTGGTGTCACCATAATTATACAGTATTATGTATTACATTGCAAAGTTTCTAGTTCATCCTGTATACTTTTTCTCCTTTTTTTTGTAAGCCTGTGTGCTGATGTATGTATACTGATAAGCTGGTGTTATTATGGTCTGTATGTGCAACAAATTACCTTCAGAAAGCTGGCTGAGTTTTGAAAGTATGGTAGGGTTTTGTGCCATGTTACAAGAATAACATTAAGTCTTATGCCATGTGCCACATCTTTATTTTTTTTCTCCCTTCGTATACATGCTATGTAAATGAACTTTGGTATGTATATTGGCATTGCTTACATCTGAATACATACCAAATTTGAAAACTCTAGCTTGATTTTGAAGGTATGGTTGCTAAGGAAATATGTGCGTAACTTTACAGGCATTTTTCTCAGTTTGTACTTTTTCGCGTTTACGGTCTTTAATATTTTACGCAGCTCCCATTTTTTGTCCGATTTCTTTCATTTTTGTTTTAAAATAAAGGTTATGGTCTGCACAATTTGAAAAAAATACTAACTCATTTTGTGAAATTTTGGACTTGTGGTCCCTTTTGAGCTGGAGGGTTAGGGTTCCATAGGGAACTGATTGAAAGACTGGAAAAGACAAAGTCCTTAATAAGAAATGAGAATGCATTGCCAATAGAGAACTGTTGTCCTGATTTCCGTTTCCTTAGTTTAACTTGTCATTACACCTGTAAAGTGTCATATTTCACGCTGACCCCGTGTCCGTTTTACCCCTGTACCTTTTCGTTGATCCTCTACTGTTTGCCTTTGTGAAATTGTGGGCGCATAGTCGAGGGGAGATAACCATAAGAATATTATTATGGTAATTGAGTTAGCTCTTAGATTATGTCCCTTTATATGCGTAGCATCGAATTGGTGTTCATTACAGTATCATGTGAGTTGTGTTAATTTCCTACCAATGTTGGTTTTTTTTTTTGTTTCTTTTCTTCCATAGGCATCGCCTGCCTCTGGTTTTGCTTGTTTTGCTATGATGTATAACGTGATCTAGTACCGTCAATAAAAATTCCCCAAGCTTACTTGCGGCCTCAGTCCTTTGTATTGTGTATTTGTGGATGTGTCCATTGAAATCCCACTTCCACCCTTGTCTTAAAGATACACTCTTCTTTAGCTCACTTCCTATTGGCGTTGTCATTCCCAATAGTTCCTACCCCTACACTCAACATCGTCCATTTCCATAACTCTCTCTTCGGCTCACGCTTGGTGACGTCGGCAGGATTGCCTTGACCCAAGTAAGAGATACTCTTTTATCCCTTTTATGCCCTCTCAAGCATCCTCTATCATCTTCCCTTCCTCTTTATCTCCCCCCCTCTCAGCTCACACTTGTAACGAGTAAGTAATTGTTACTGGAAAACTGCAATGAGTACTCGTAGCGGCGTTACTTTTTACTCTTTACAACAACCCTTGTAATCTCCTAGCGACTGTTGATTGGCTGATAGACGTTGACTTTGGCAGAACCTAAACAATAGAGTCTCGTAGAACTCTGTTCTGATTGGAGACTCCCTTACATCTTGCAGTCACTCCAAATGAGACTTATGTCGCTCGACTGGGAAGTGAGAAAATCACGCTTTGAAGAGGGCCATTCAGTATCAAATCTGTTTATTGTAGTCAATCAAGAGTAAATAATATCTATGCAGACTATATAAAAAAAAACCTTCATTTTATGGGCAAATGGTCCTTCATTGAGGATACATCAAAGTACCGTATGGAATTGTTCTTTGGTCGCAATTGTCTCGGAGCTTTTTCCCATTTCATGGGTGACATCTTGCCACTTCAAATAATTTCTTGCCAGAATAATATAAAACTGCGTCATTTTTTCCCACCTAATGAAAATTTGTATCCGGGTGGCAAGGTATACAGTATGTTCCATTCTGTACTCCTTTTGGGGGAGGAATGTGAGCCCAGTCTGATAATTTTTCTGATGTTATATATTATTTTAGGGAAGTGTGTCACCAGCGATTTAACCAAATTATTGTGAATTATCAATTTTGAGAAGAAAGGCCGAAAAAACCTAACTCTAGAAAGTTCCCTATCCCTACCGGAAATCGAACCATGGTCTCTCAGCTTGCAAGTCTGAATGTGCTACCACTACACAACAGAGACGCTAACTTCACAGCAATTTAATTCTTAATTACCTATTGCCTGAATATGCTCCCTAACTTTCACGTGCGAGCTCAGTGTTCACTCGTGACCCTGACACACATCCCGACTGCTCACACTCCCCTCCTGCTTATCCATGTCATGTCCCCATGACAACTTACGGTTTTCGATGAGTATGAGGTCATTCTTATACAGTATATGATATCTCTACTCCATCGGCATACTGTCCACAATGAACCCGTATAGAGTTATCTCAGAATACTACCTCCCACTTCTTCTGACGAAAAAACTGGAATTCATACTTAAGCTTTCAAACCATCATTTGGGTTCACCACCTGATAAACGCCAATTTTTACCGAAATTCGGATTTAGACGGCTTTGGATTCTAATACTGAATTGAGAGCTAGTGCATCAACGATGGGATCTATTGCCCTA
Organism: Ellobium chinense; assembly: GCA_033807755.1. NCBI lineage: Eukaryota > Metazoa > Mollusca > Gastropoda > Ellobiida > Ellobiidae > Ellobium > Ellobium chinense. The sequence goes on from JAWQUT010000681.1 coordinate 277,238, forward strand.
GTAAAGATTACATTAACTCTGCATGTTGAACGTTACAAAGGATGCGTTCCGCACCAATGCAGTAATGTAATTCTTATGATGGTAAGTGATATCATCGGTAATGCGCAAGCTCTCGATGTCGCGCAAGGTTAAGTATGCCAAAACTTCAGATCCTCAGTTTCTATATTTTAACGTTAAGGAACGAAAAAAAACCAGTGAGATATTTTTTTTTGTATATAATTCGCCGACAGGAGCACATGTCGGAAAATTTCACATACTTGCCCAAGCACTTCACAAACTTCACAAATGGAAAAGTCAGTGCACTCTCCCTACATGAGTCAATGTCACACATTTGTATCAAGCAGTGTCAATAACAATAACAACAATAACAATAACACTATGTTTATTGAGCTCAGACAACTATCTGCTGTAAATGAGCAAAATAACAATAATTTCAACAAGCAATTCACATTCTGCTCTCTCTCTCTCTCTCTCTCTCTCTCTCTCTCTCTCTCTCTCTCTCTCTCTCAGTGACAAAGACTGACAAAATTCTCTAGTCCAGTAAGTACTAACTCAGTATAGACTACATTCTATCATAAACTATTTCACATTCAACCGGAGAGCTCACTTCCAAAGAATCCGCTAACTGCAAGTTTAAGAAAAATGAGAAAGCTGTTTTTTGTTTTTTCCTAGTTTTTCCTATAAAATCTGGATTTTGGCATTTATTAGTGTATCACATTCAAATAACGAACATGCTTCGAGAATAAAGTAGGTTTAACAATGTTTATTTGAAGGAAGGAAGGAAGGAAGGAAGGAAGGAAGGAAGGAAGGAAGGAAGGAAGGAAGGAAGGAAGGAAGGAATATTTTATTAGGCCATGGGCCAAAAAAAAACCATTACATTGGCAAAAACATCAATACTCTATCATAATACACACACACATCAACTACAACAAATTTATTAAAAAAAAAATGAAGAAGGCGAAGCCACACAACGTGGTAAATGAACAATACAAAATTAAACAAATTACAAGGCAGACAAATATGTACAAATTAACAAACCATGAACATAATTTTTAATTCCATGGCGGTGTTGTCAGTGAGCCTTGCCCCCCCCCCCCCCCCCCCCCNCTCTCTTTCTCCTTGATACAGACTCTATTTTCTCCCCTCCACTTCCCTGTAGGTCTTTTCAATTCTTCCGAAGAATTAGGCGTAAGTTCTCTTACAGCAAAGAAGATTTTCTCTCAGTCCAAATGTATGTGGAGTTTAATAATATGATCTCGAACATTAACAAATGACGACCAGAGGCGGAGGGTTTATATAATTGAAAAAATCAGCCATCACCATATAAAATGTTTTTGGCGGAACCATGACTATCAAAATCAAATACAAAGGCCTCCGCTGGACCATAATACATTGTTCAGTGCCAGGATCAGACCTTTCCTCATTTTGCCTCAGAACTTAACATTCTTCATAAACAAATAATATCCATGATTAGTAGAAGTAAATACTCCTTATAAACAAATAATATCCATGATTAGTAGAAGTAAACACTCCTTATAAACAAATAATATCCATGATTAGTAGAAGTAAACACTCTTTATAAACAAATAATATCCATGATTAGTAGAAGTAAACACTCTTTATAAACAAATAAAATCCATGATTAATACAAGTAAATACTCCTTATGAACGAGTAATATCCACGATTAGTAGAAGTAAACACTCTTTATAAACAAATAATATCCATGATTAGTAGAGATAAACACTCCTTATAACAAATAATATCCATGATTAATACAAGTAAATACTCCTTATAAACAAGTAATATCCATGATTAGTAGAAGTAAACACTCCTTGTAAACAAATAATATCCATGATTGGTAGAAGTACAGATCTAGAGAAAAATCCTGATGCCCCTTCAGGACAAAATGGTAGGAATAAATGACGCGAAGCAGTAAGAACAGTATAACAATATGATGATTAAGGAGTACAGAGTCATTGAATTTTCATTTCGAATGCGAGGCACGGGTTCCACTTATTGTATTTAACCATTCAGGGGAACAAAAAAAATGGTAGAAGAGCAGGCTATTAGATCTATACAATCTAAAACAAATGCTAGGGCACAATTGTATTTTATAAAGTCATAAGCACGACACACGATCAACAGCCGATGTGTTTGAAATGTAACACCAGTGTCCGTATGCATAATCCTTACGTTAATTAACGCACTGCAGGAGCCACGAAACATTAGCAGTGTTCACTAGTGTTAACGCAGCATGTTAATTAACGTATGGATTATGCATACGGCCACAGGAGAAGAGATTTGTGTTCTTTGACAAGCTGGCTATTTCACAGCAAAGAACTGCTTTGTTGTTTCACCGAAAGCGGGAGCTCGTCAACAATGACGGCCACCATCTACGATGATAAATTTGTAAATGAAACGTTTTATCAGCGGTCTTGTGTCGGAGTAAGATGTAGCAAGAACTAATGGTGCTATGTATTCTAAGAAATGAAGCAAAAACATAACAATAGCAAACACAACTTGTAATCAGCGCACTCCTTCCTAGCCCTTTCGCATCCGTCGCAGCCATTTTTGCTAGCTTAAAACCTATCGTTGCTTAGAATCTGCGAGGGACCATCCACAGAATAAAAAAAATTGCTGATTTGCCTTCCTTGTGGTAATTCCAGCGGGGACCAAATACATGCAGCCAGCTTTTCGCTCTTGGTGACAGTATGTCTACAATCTCTACACGAGTCGGATTTTCATTTCCGAAAATGATACCGAACTGCCCTTTGTCAAATAGTACCAGTCCAGGCCTTCATAATCTTCCCCCATCCATTTGCCATTTAAGTTAGAATGATGACATGCATTATACCACCATGCACCGTGAAATACCACGGCACAAATCCTGGCAGAGTCATTATCATTTTCCTTATCATATGTACTAAACGGCATATTGTTGTGATGTCCAGTCAATGAATCTTTAACATTCCCAGAGTAGCTTCCCACGTGCAACTTGTAATTTGAAATCTCACTTCCAAGGACGAAGGACGAGTACTGGGCATAATACTTTGCTCCATTGAACATCATGTCGAAACGGAGTTCGAAATTACCCTGAAAAATATCGGAAGAGATCATGGTGAGGTAAATTTGTCTCGTAGGTAATGCTTTCAACAATGCTATAGAGTGTAATACACTTCATACATGTCATTCATGAATAAATAAGAGCACGCATATACATGAATCATTACTAACACATCATAAAGAAAATCCATTACAAAGTAATATTGGTAGCCTCGGTGCAGCGCTCTGATTACCTTCGCCCCCCCCCCCCCCCCCCCCCCNCCACCTTTTTCCGACTTTCTAAAAGCTTGTATTCATTAATTTACACTTGAGTCTAGTGGAAGTAAAGCGTCTTTTTTCAAGAACGCCATACTCGAACCCACAAATTTAGACTTGATTTCCTTAGTTTCTAAGAACCACACACGAGCCACATGACCACGCTGTCTCCTGCAGAATTTGAGAAGAGAAGTCCACCAGTACAAATAAATACAGACTAGCCAGCTGTTACATCTAAGAAGTTAATCTTTATTCCGTAAGTACCTGTCTGTCTTCCTGCCTGCTCACCCGTCCGCCCGGGCGTCCGTCCGTCTGTCTGTCTGTCTGTCTGTCTGTCTGTCTGTCTGTCTGTCAATTAGTAGATTAATCAATGACTACGAACGAATAAATGAACGAAATAACGAACGAACAAACGAACGAACTAATGAACGAAAGAACCGACGAATAGATGAATGAATGAACGAACGAACGAACGAATCATTGAATGAATAAATGGGAATGAATGAATGAATGAATGAATGAATGAATGAATGGATACGCACCCCAGTAGTCAGTGTGTGCACTGCCTGGTTTCCCAGCCAATAATCCGTGGAGACATTGCCAAAACCATGTTTATAATCCTCCCAGTCACGGTAGAAATCCACGTCACCGTCCACACGTCTCTGAAATATGAACACAAGACATCGACTTGCAATCAGTCAAAATGAGGCTTTCAATGTTGATCTCAAGAGTAGAAATATTTCTATACACAAAAACATTTTTGTTGTATGGGCAAATGGTCAGTAATTGTTGATGACTGTTTTTCTTTGTGGGCATAATATATTATGAATTACATACTTAAACATGGTCCTTCCAAAGAGACTCTCTGACCTCTGGTTTGTCTTCTGAATGGCATTGGCAGACCTTACGCCACTTGAAACACGTATGATCCCAAATTGTTTTGCTGGTTTTTTAAAAAAAAATCGCACACCAATAATTTGATTTGAGCATTGTTTGCTTTTTTTTCTTGCTTACAATGTGCGAGGACTGATCTAGAGTGTTATGAACTCATACTCTTGCATTCACCGCTTCACCGTAATATCCATTCAGCCAAACTAGCTAAAAAATGATCCCATGATCCAATGGGAAAAGCCATAACAGTTGGTCTTGTGAAGATAGGTTAACAGGAAAAAGTATGTTCTATAAGGATGTCGGGCCAGGAGCTTATCGGAAGGGACTTCGATGCAACCAAATCTGAAACTGAAAGAAGTCTCACGAAACTGAAACATGATGTCATGACTAGAAAGCAAAGCTCTCCTCGGATAGGACATATTTTGACATCATGACTAAGAAACAGGCTAGTATATTATTGTAACGTCAGCGAGGCAGAAAGTAAAATATGCACAGATACGTTTTTTTTGCTCCCATTCGTCAGCCGGAGTGGAAGTGGACGGAGCTTAGACATTAGAAAGTTGCAGTGCTCTACAACAATGGCAGCCACCATCTACGGTTCCAAATTAGTTAGGGGAACTTTTGATCGATGGCCTTATATCGGAGTAGGATGTGGCAAGAATCACCGATGATAAGTATGGTCCTAGGTTTGGCAAAAATATACGTTAAGCAAACAGCACTTCCAAGATAGCTGCTCTTTTCTAGCTCTTCTGCATCGGTGGCAGCCATCTTGGATTGCTTGGGGACTCATACTTCCGTTGCTTAGAATCTCCGAGGACCCACCCCTCAGAATAACAGAATTGCCTCTCACATCAACTGCGGGAATCAAACAAACGTAGCCCACTTTTCTGCTCAAGCCTAGGTAACCAGTTGCCGAAACCATAATAGACTTTTTGTCTTTCGTTTCAGATTTTTCGAAGAATAAAAATCGTAATATATTTTACCAGCACTGAAAACTGTCACATGAAGACATTTTGCACCTTTAGCTTGAAGATTTTAGTTTATTCAACTGATCATTTACTCATTAAGGGCTTCGAAAATATGCAGTGACTTCTGTGACAGGCACTGCTACTGCCACATGCCATGCAACTATAATGAATTATTACTGATCAATGTTCTTCCAAATTACCATTTTGGATTGAAAAGCAAAATATCTGCTAGAGAATTGAAAAGGAAAGGAGTGACGTGTGGCCCAAACTACCTATAGATTTGGCAGATAACTTAGAATGTGGATATGAAGACAGGTTAGAAAATTGAACGACTGGTTGGTCTATGAATGGATGGATGGATGGATGAATGGATGGATGGAGAGATGGATGGATGGATGGATGGACACTCACCTGTATGACAATCCAGCCCCCGCCGTCGGTCATTGTGTCACAGAGTGCCTGACGGGAGTCCAGAACTTGAACAGGTATTCGCGGTGGACTAGTCACACTTGCCATCCCTTTGTAACACTTAGTCTGTGGGTTACATGTACAATTATNCGGGAGTCCAGAACTTGAACAGGTATTCGCGGTGGACCAGTCACACTTGCCATCCCTTTGTAACACTCAGTCTGTGGGTTACATGTACAATTATGATATTAGTTTCAGAACAGCACTGTAATTTAGTATATCAAAGAGATGTGAGAATGACAAATACAGTGCAGTCGAAAGCTCTGAAAAGCAATCCGGATAATCACAACTTTTGATTAATCAGACGATTCTCCACAGTATACAGTTTTATATATTTATTAACAAACGCTTAACAGCACCATGGAGAATCCTGATGTTCGATTAATCTGAAGATTTCTCACAGCACAAATTGCTGTGCTGTTTATAAAAACCACTGGATAATCGCATCTTCACTTACTGGCAACTCTTTTCATGCGCCTCAGGAGTTGCGAGAAAATAAAGTTGTCTGTAAAGGGAATCCACATTGTTACACTAGTAGTGGTACCTGAAGCATTTGCCATGGTGACATAACATCAACAATATTAAATCTAGTCGCTAAGTAACGGAATTTGGACCGGGGGAGAGGCGGGGGGGNGGGGGGAGAAGATGGGGGAAGGCTCTGGCCATTATTGAAAGTTTTTTCTTCCTACTGAGCTCAAGTTGTCTTCACGACTGACTCATTTATACTATTAAATTCCACTCCACCCTCTCTCAATTAACAGCGGATATGCCCTCTCCCTTCCCAGTTAAATGCCCTTTGCTCTGGATCTGAAACAGTAAATGTATCCCCAAAGAGTTACTGCATACTTACGAGTAGTCAACATGTGAGGAATGAAATATAGGATTGCCAGATTTTTTTCCGAGCTCGAGCAGCAGTCAAAAAGCATACGAAAAAGAACCAAATCAATGTTTGAAAAGGGGACTATGGGTCAGTATTTGACGTAAGATAAGAAATTTATTATTAACTGTCTACGTATTAAAAATACGTGGATATTATATTTATCATAAATCATTAGAGCAACATAATAAGAGATGATTCATTAACAGATTATTCATTGATTCGTTTCATCGGTCAATTATTACAGAAGCCCGGCCACATGAAACATCAAACAGTCTAAGAGAAGTTTTAAGTACTTTTGATATTTATATTAGAAAATTAGTCAATTTTGACCGAAAGTCTGTTGGGGCCAAAAAAAAAAAAAAGCCAAACAGCCAGTTAGTCACTTAGGAACCAAGCGCTTTTACAAAACAACCAGCTATATGGTATCTGGCTCCGAAAGTACCAAGTGTAGCAATCCTGCTGTAAAAGTCGTGGAAAAAAGAATCATGAACCTCCAAAGTATTAAGAGAGGGACTACATTTCTGTTGTAGATTATAATATGTGACTGTTGTTCATACTGCCTTTTACCAAGTCAGGACATTTTGCAAGTCAAATTCCACAACAAAGGATTATATAGAACGTTTTTTTCTTGTATTCCGATGTGAATGTTGATCTTTGGAAAACATGTGCTTATTTCAGCATCAAATTTCACATCTGTAGGAAAGAACAGGAATCCAGTATATTCTCCAAAAAGATCTTCACCTATAGGGCAAGTGCGGCACCCTGTAGGGGTAAAATTGGGTAAAATTGTGTAAAATGAGTTTAAGGCAGTTTCTTAAACAGCGACATCTCCTTTATCGAATCCTGAAGTTATTTTGATGATACCTGTCTCAAAAAGTGTATTTTGATGCAAAAGGAAATGATCACCCTTTCTCAAATGCATATGTCGGGTAATCTTTATCGTCAATTATCTCAAAATCACAGTTTTCGTCACTCTATCCCTTCGATCTGACTTTTTTCTGGTCCAATTTACATAAAATTTTGCATAAGAACTCTCCAAGTCCCTGTTTTGAGAATGTCACGGGTTTTTTTCGATATCTTGTGTTTTTTATTTTTTATGAATTTTTAAAGTTGAAAATTCTCAAAATTTTCAATGTTTTTTCATAACAATTATTAAAAAATTATAAAAAAAAAAAACTATCTAAAAAATCAAAAAAAGCCCGTGACATTCTATTTTAAATAAAGGGATCTTTCAAATGAAAAAAAACCCAGCATCCTACCATTTGTTGTTCTCCAGATCGAACGGTTCAAAGTTATGCATATTTTCCAATATGGCGGCCAAACAATTGGCGTTTCCATAGCAACGGAGTGAGGAGAGGGCAAAACACCCCTGGTTATCTTCCTTCCTGGCCCTATCTGACCCATTTTTCACCCAAAATGACAAACTTCCCTGTACTAATGAAAATGACCTCGTTCTGCCGCACGTCCCCTTAAGAACCGAGCCTTCGGATGTTTGGTTCAGTATTCTATCTACTGTAAAATCATATTTATTAATCTCACAACTTTATTCTCTTAAGATTGACATACCTGTTCATGTTTCTCCTGGATGTCCTTGCTCATATTAAAATTTGTCAGTAGCGTTTCAACGACTGTCAGACGATTTGTGAGTTCGACCAAAGATTGTTCATGTTCGTCTGTGCGGTTCGACAGTCGCTCCGTAGCATCAACCAACTGCTTTATGTTGTGTGTGAGGTGACGATTCATTTCGGCTCTCGAGGAGCTGGCGAGAGCGTATTCAGATAGGTCATTGTTCTCGCGATGGTAGTCACGTACATTAGGTGTCACTGTTGCCTGGACTGTTTCTGTATGTCCGTCTGTGTTGATGAATCTTATTTCACACAGATATGCACTCAGCTGGCAGTAACTTTCCTGCACAAAATTAATATTAAGATTGGCATGAAACTGCGATACTGTGCCACAGACGTTCATCACGATCCTTCTGACGTCATCAACATACACTTCCGAGTCATGAGCCGAAGCAGATGCCAGTTTGACGGTGTGTTTGGGCCGGGTGATGTCGAATATTGTCACGTCAGTGATCGAAAATATCTTTTCATCTGTCTGGTTTGTGGATAAAGAACATGTGAGCTGGCCGCACAGATCCATGCTTGTCACGTTCATGTGGAAGTGTAACCCTGAAATAATATTCGTTAGATTTTACTTGACAATGACATGTTNCTCTCGAGGAGCTGGCGAGAGCGTATTCAGATAGGTCATTGTTCTCGCTATGGTAGTCACGTACATTAGGTGTCACTGTTGCCTGGACTGTTTCTGTATGTCCGTCTGTGTTGATGAATCTTATTTCACACAGATATGCACTCAGCTGGCAGTAACTTTCCTGCACAAAATTAATATTAAGATTGGCATGAAACTGCGATACTGTGCCACAGACGTTCATCACGATCCTTCTGACGTCATCAACATACACTTCCGAGTCATGAGCCGAAGCAGATGCCAGTTTGACGGTGTGTTTGGGCCGGGTGATGTCGAATATTGTCACGTGAGTGATTGAGAATATCTTTTCATCTGTCTGGTTTGTGGATAAAGAACATGTGAGCTGGCCGCACAGATCCATGCTTGTCACGTTCATGTGGAAATGTAACCCTGAAATAATATTCATTAGATTTTACTTGACAATGACATGTTTTTGGCTGCTGGGTGTTAGCCGCATGGGAAAGAGTGCACAACTTCTAGATATTTTTTAGGAAATTTGGAATCGTTTGCGTACAAAGAAGTGAAAGCTTAACACAATAGCGGTCACCATCTATGGTTTCAAAGTGGAAAGTGGAACTTCATATCTACCGACTTGTGTCGGAGGAGGCAGTGGCAAGATTTAGCGGTGATAATCATGCAAACAAATATATTATTATTAAGTACAGCAAACACATAGGTAATTTTGTTTCGTCATTTCTGACAGTATGTCTACAGAAAACTTCAGTGAAGAAAATAAACCTGTAATGAATCGTTTTTTTAAGTATATAATATATTTCATATGTAGACTCACTGCTGTCTGTTCAACTGCTTACCTTCCTTATTGCGCCTAAATTCTCAGCCTGATTCAAAATTAAATATGTTCAAACAGAGACTTACCAAAGGTCCCAAGGGTACTGGTCATAACGAGACAGCAAATTATTACAAATGATGCAGACATCTCAGCAGCTAAATTCTCTTCTACTTTGAGTCTATTCCAGAGCAACAGGTTCTCAGCGTTTTCGTGCGTTGTAAGGTTGTTTTCGCAACGAAGAAAAGCGCTAAAACTGAAACTGTTTGTGCCAACGGGGCATGCAAGCTTTATAATATACGCTCTTAAAAAAAAAACGTCCTAGCACATAAGTTAACACACGCTATTTTCAGGATGAGATAAGAAAATAGACACCAATTTTTTTTTTTTACATGGGCTACACGTCAGATCTCTAAGATACTATCACTTTTGGCGCCTAAATACTGCCCTTCCCCATGAACTGCTGGAAGGAGTTACATGCCCTGACTCGCTTCAATCAGTTCCCGCTTAACTACAATCTTCACTTAATGGCATGTCTGCAAACAGATATATGAAATATGATTTCTGCTGACACAACACTACAATGATGAGGTTGGTAGAGAAAATAGGATTGTAAGGAACTTATCCAGCAGTATGAAAGGAAATTATTATTCATTGAATAGTGATGCCCTTTAACTTTTTGAGAGCCTATGTAAGTTCTAAGTTCTAGAGGTACGTGTGTTTGTTCCTTAACACGATTCTATCAGGGAATGTGAATTAAGCCAAAAGGACCGTTCTTATTATTTTGTGGCGATCCAGTGGCTCCGGAAATGGAATTCTGAATTCCAGGAATAGAATCTCTGAGCGCGCAAAGGCGATTGCGAATGACTCGGAAGAACTAAAAAATAATTCTGACCTTTCAGTAATGTTTGTTAGGCTTACTAGCATTATCTCAAACTTTTTGTTATCTAGCCACATCCTCCTCCAACACAAGGTCAGTGATGAAAAATTCTAAACGTTTTTAAACTGCAAATGGTGGCTGTCGTTCATGCCGAGCTTCTACTTCTTGGATGATGCAAAAAAAATCCACATTTTCTAACTAAAGTCTGAGCCCCGCCCATTTCCCGGAAGGGATCTCGTGGAGGGGCAAATCACATCGTTTATTTGAACTGTCATCAGAACCTGCTGATACGTAAATTTATATAAGACCTGCATTGGAAAATACGACCTTATGTGTCAACAAAGACGATATTATGGAAGTGTAAAAAGCAGCGATCCCACCTAACCAAGGGTTTCTTTTAATCGCAAGGGTTACCACCTTTACCGACTACATGCAACAAAGCGGAATCCACTTCATGATATTTCACAGCTGTACTCGTTTGAAACATAACACAGATTACGGACGCCAAATGTTTACTTTAAATAAACTTAGATCGCATAAATAACTCTTAGAGAAACTTAAATTCATCTATTTTTATCTCAGCAGGTAACATTTTGCGCAGTTCTCCATTTGCAGCTGATCAAAAATTTCCTGGTTGATTTCGTTTATGTGCAATCCCTGGATAACACGGGGAACGAGTTGCGATTACGAGATGTTTCATTTAATTGACCTGTGATGTGTTACAGAAAATACATTTTTCTATTCTCTAAAAACTGCTATGATTAATTAAAGTTTCTAAAAAGAGGAGTCGACAGTATTTCCTTAATGCAAATTCCGTAGTAAAGTTTGCTGAGGTTGTGAAGATACTGAGGCAGAAAAAGATGTGTGCTGTGTCTGTGATGTGAGTTGATATTCACAACTTTGGCTGCACTCGACTTGCGCGCACTACCAGTTTCCCTTTGGACAGTTCCCCAGGCACTACAGATACTTCATAATACGATAACCTCTTTTTCATCTGCTTCTGATGTACTGGCAAGATCAGTGTATATCGAAAGGCCACAAATATTTTACTTAATTTCAAAACTTTGTAATGATTAGTATTCCCAATAATTCAGATTGTTGCGGTTGAAATATATTAAAGACACATCTGCAGGTTCATATCGCCCGTCAATGAAACAAATTTTAAAGTAAAGAGAAATCTCCATAATAAGTATGCCCTTGGTGCATGTGAAAAGTATACAGTACGCACCACAGACAAACTTTAATTCGTGAACAGTGATCTTAGTTCTGCCCAGCCCTTCACCTGGGTTAGTGGCACCTGGGTTAGTGGTAATGAGGTGTATGATGAGTGTGGACAAAAAGTAAAACGGTGGATTGTAAGAAAGAAAAAGTGAGAATGATGAGGCACCCAAGACATTGTGACCTGCATGTGTGACAATAAGTCATGAGAAAGAGAAGTAGTTAATGCATTTATTAACCATTCATTCTTCCAAATATTCTTTCTTTCTTTCTTTCTTTCTTTCTTTCTTTCTTTCTTTCTTTCTTTCTTTCTTACTTTTCGTTTCTTCTCTTTCCGCCTTTTTCTTTTCTTTTTTTCGTTCTTTTTTTTCTCATTTTCTTTCAGTCTGTCTTTCTTTCTTTCTTTCTTTCTTTCTTTCTTTCTTTCTTTCTTTCTTTCTTTCTTCTTTCTTTCTTTCTTCCTTGCTTTCTTTCTTCCTTTATATATTCTATTTTTTTCTTCTTCTTTCCTTCCTTCCTTCTTTCTTTCTTTTCGTTTGTTCTCTTTTATTTTTTTGTTTTTTTCTTTTCATTTTCTCTATTTCTTTCATTCTTTTATTCTGACTTTATTCCGTCTTATATATATATTTTTTTTTTTTGCATCCTCTGTCTTTCTCATTTTCTACCCTCCGTCCTTACTTTCTTTGATATCCTGCAATTAATGTAATGAATTTATGTTCCTAGATCCTAATCAAAACTTTCAATCGTAAACCCTGTTAGTAGGGACAGGGTAACAGACAAGAAATTACTTTTGGAAGTTTCTTTTGGCCATACTAGGGGCTCTCTCATCAATAATCTTGCTGAGAACCTTAACCCTTCCTTGACTCTAAGTCAAGTACTATACACCTTGGTGAGTACCAGTGAGTTCTGAGAAAATTACATAACAGACTAGGCCTTAACTATTCTCTCTTCTCCTCTACCCATCCTTGTACTAACATACTGTGCTACATTAAAATCTTACGTTGTAGATTTAAGTCTACATTACACACAAGTGATTTATTTCTCAATGCTTTTTCAAGCCTAATCACAGGCACAGAAATATACATGTGTGCTCAGACAATGGATTCATACATAGAATGACTAAAAAATGCAACACATGACAAATTCTGTTCTCTGTTTTTTTTTCTTTTTGTTCAGACAAGAAAACACAACTGTCAGTGTAGATTGGATTGATCTGCACAGTGACAGTATTGTAAAATACTGTCATTATGATTAGCTGCCATAAAAAAAAACAACAACAAAACTTGGAAACCTTTGTTATTTTAGGAGCTATAAAGAAATAGTAATGAAAAGATTGGGTACAATTACAGACTTAATCTCTGTTTATTACAAGATTATTTAATCTGGGTATTATACTTGGGCCACCAAAAAAAAAACAATTAAAAAAAATTGAAATGAACATCAAATGTAAAAAAACATGACGTGCTAGGACTAATGTGTTAGACACACACCTGACACGCTACTGATAGAGATTCCATTGCAACTACAATGGAACCCCTGTAGTAAGTAATCATTTAATAAGAATTATTAAGTTACAAATTTATTAAGCATGAATATAATGTACAAAGATTCCTTTATATTCCTTAGGTAGATATTGATAATAAATTTTTCTATGATACATACTGTATACTTTTCCCATCCACCAAGGACATACTTATTATGAACGTTTTGCTACATTTTGAAATTTGCTTCATTGACTGTCGATATCCATCTGCAAATGTGTCCTATATTTATGTTGCAAATAATCTGAAGTATGGGAAATACGAATAATTATAAAGTTTTGGAATGAAGTACAATGCCACTCGATATACACTGATGTTGCCAATGCAGCAGAAGAAGACTGTCATTATATTATGAATTATTTGTCGCGCCTGGGGAATTGCCCAAAAAGAAACTGGTAATGCGCGCTAGTTGAGTGCAGCCAAACTTGTGAATATCAACATACACCACAGACACAGCACATATCTTTTCCCCCTCAGTCTTATCACAACCTCAACAAACGTTGCTACAGAATTTACATTAAAGAAATACAGTCAACCTTTCTTTTTAGCAACTTAAGTTACTCACAGCACTTTTCAGAGAGCAGAATAATATATTTTCTGTAACATATCACAGGTCAAATAAATGAAACATCTATTACGTGCAAATTTTTCCCCATTTTTCCCACGGGTTGCGAATAAATGGAATCAACTATGACAGAGTTTTACGAGCAGTGAATGTAGCACTGAGGAAAAGGTTAACCCCAGAGATAAACAAAGACGAATTTAAGGTTCTCTGGCAGTTGTTTATGTGATGTTGAATTTATTTGACGTAAACATTTGGCGTCCGTAATCTGTGTTATGTTTCAAACGAGTACAGCTGTCATAAATAATCATGAAGTGGGTTTCTCTCTGTTGCATGTAGACGGTAAAAGTGGTACCACTGCGATTAAAAGAAACCCGTGATTCAATGGAATCACTGCTGTCTACACTTACATAATGTTGTCTGTGTTGACACATAAGGTCGTATTTCACTGATCAAGTTTTATATAAAGTGTGGTATCAGCCAGTTCTAGTAAACTGCGTGTTTTTCCCTGCACAGGATCCCTTCAGAGAAATGGGCGGGGCTTAGACTTATGTTAGAAGATGTGGACTTTTTTTGATCATCACACCAGAAGTAGACGTTCGGCAAGAACGGCAGCCACCATCAATTATTTCAAAATTTATAACTTTTTATCAATTGCCTTGTGGTGGAGGTGGATGTACAAGAAAAATTGATGGACTATGTGCTATGAACTGTGGCACAGACATAGATATAACCAAAATGTATATATATAAAACACAGGTGAGCACTCCTTTTAAGTTTTCCGCATCAGTCGCAATCCTCATTGCATGGTGATAGACTCCCATTTCCGTTGTTTAGAATTCTATTTCTGGTGCCGCACGACCGCCCACAGAAAAAAAGGACAGCTCTCTTGGCCTAATTCGCATTCCCTGCTGGCATCTTGTTAAGAACAAAACACACGTACCCCTAGAACTTACACAGGAACTCAAAAAGTTAAAGGGCATAACAATTCAATAAAAAATAATACCCTTTCCTTCTGCTGAATAAGTTCCATGAAATCCAATTTTTTTTCTACCAAACTCTTTAATGCAGCGTTAAGTGTCATCGGGAACCATAATTATATCTGTTTTCAGACATGCGATAAAGTGAAGCCTGCGGTTAAGCGGAACTGATTAAAGAGAGCTAACTACTGTAACGCTTTCCAGCAGTTCATGGGAAAGGGCAGCGTTTAGACTCCAAAAGTGATAATGTCTTAGAGAAATGAAATGTAGCCAATGTAAAAAAAATACAAAAAAAATATGGTGTCTAAAAAGGAATGGTGTCTATCTTTTTATCTCTTCCTGAAAATAACGTATATATTATTTATTTTTCTGCTATGAGGTTTCTTGAGATTGTATTGTATAAAGCTTAGCACATGTCCCGTTTGGGCAAACATTCTAGTCCCAGTTTTAGCGCTCTTCCTCGGTGAGAAAACAAACTTACAGCGTACGACAAGGCTGAAAACCTGTTGCCTTTGGTCAGCGTATGAGAGTTACTAGCCCCTAGGATGTCGGCATCACTTGTAATAATTTGCTGTCTCGTCATGACCAGCTCCCTTGGGACCTTTGGTAAGTCTGTGTTTAAATTTACTTAATTTTGAATAAGGCTGAAAAGTCAGGCGCAACAAGACAGGTAAGCAATCCAAGAAATAGCGGTGTGTCTACATATGAAATAATATGCTATATACTTAAAACAACAATATTAATTCATTTGCAGATAATTTTCTTCACGGCTTTTTTTTCCTAGCATACTGTCAAAATTAACGAAACATTATTGGCTGTTTTTTATAACATCTAATTTGTCATCTCCTCGCCTTTTACTTTTCTGAATCAACCAGCCAGGAAAAAGAATCCTGTAATTGGTCATGGTCTGAACAAGGCTCAAAACCATGAATGGCTTATACTTTAGGCAAACCAACGTTATGATAGATTATAAATAGAACTGTGTATGAATCAAACATGAAAATTGTTGACCTAGATTGGATATATTTACAAGAAATGCAAGTATCAGTCTATGCAAGTCAAGACTATTGGGGAAGAGTTAGAGAGGAGTGTGATGAATTGCGAGTGATGTTTACTATACTTGAATCTTTACTAGCATATATACCACTGTTGATTCTTACTGCATTTTCATCTCACAATGTCGTTGGTAAAAAAAAAATCCACTACCATTATGAAACCTTAGCTCGTGATCACTCAGCGTCCACTTTCGATGTACCTCAAAATAATCCAAACGTTTAGAAACTCCCATTAATTCCCGTCATGATTGAAAAGTGTCCACACATTTTTTTAACACCCCGCTAAGAAAACACTCT